>OZ026600.1:31114379-31126879 GCA_964020085.1 Micromussa lordhowensis
TCGGAAAACAAAATTCACTGTTCCCCTCGGGACCAGTCAGTAAGTGTTAAATATTGAATGAAATTGCTTTTCGGTTTTTCAAGTGAAATTTAACGTGGAATTCACTCCTCAGGCAATGAATTTTTCCATAGAATCGCATGATTGAATAAAAACTTGCTTCTGATTGGTTTTCAAAGCGAGGTATTTAGCGTGGAATTGCGAGTTGAAAACGAGGCTATGTGATATTGTTTCGCATCTACGTAACAACTGTCGTCAAATTGTAACACAACAACTGCAAAAAAGTTTTTCTAATTTTATTCAATTATGCGATTCACGGAAAATTCATTACCTGACTCGTGAATTCCGCGTTAAATTGCACTTGAAAACCGATATCGCACTCATCGATTCGCGATTCGTGCGATATCGGTTTTCGCGTGCAATTTAAACCGGAATTCCCTCGTCATGTAATGAATTTTCCTATAAAATACCATTTCTGGAAATACGCATTCGTTCGTGTACTGTAGAATAAGGGGGGGTCAACCTACAACAGGTCAGTGGCGAAAACGACATGAAAATCTACTACCCTCACTTTGACACTGTGTCACCCCCCTGAAAAAAGATTGACTGAAAAAAGATTGTTGCTAAGCAGGCAATTCCTTGTGTCTTCCCTCACGAAACTCTACCGATGGAGGTGTATCTAAACTGGTCGCGAGACACTTCAATCTCCCCAATCATTCTAAGCAACATATGGCCGTCTGCGGCCTTTCCCTACATCAAGGAAGCACGGAAAGCCACAAAACTCTAGAACAAAAATTTATTTTTCAAATTATTCTGTTGTTTTTCACGTCTTTCATGCACTCGCCCGGCGACGAAGGGCTAACGCTCGAAACGTCAGCATTCGAATCTCTTTACGGCGGCCAATTCACATTATCAACTCAGTTGATAAACCAAATTATCTTGTAATACTCCCCACCGACGCAGCACCACAGTTTCTTTAGAAACTTACCCCCTTTATTCATCCGAATCACGCAAAATGTAACACTTTATTGCTCTACCAATTGAGCTATCAAGCCGACTGGGAGCTGGTTACTTTGTCAGATCGTAATATACCCGTAGATGATTAAGAATACAAATGAATACACGAAAGATCATATTTGTGAACCGCGGAGAAAGATATGAAGAAATGATTGATCATCGCAGTAACATACACTTACGCAGTTTTGAAATTAAGCCTGAAAAAAATTCAGGTTGCAATACATAAAGTTAATAGTTCGTATAGTATGATCGTCCGGGTGAGTGTAGTTCTGAGAAGAACTGTTGTTGGTGACTGACGTTTCGACAACCTGAGCGGAAGTCATCTTCAGAGTCAAGTGAATAGTGTTTGTCAGTCGATGATGTTATAAGTTTGGTTCGTTGAAAGTGATTGGTCACTTTAGCCATGATGGTATTGGCTGAAAGACTAGTGTAAAGTTTGTCATCAGTCATTGGTCAGTTTTGATCCGTCTTTTGTTAGTCAAATTCCTAGCGTTGAGGTCCGTGAAAAGTCAGTCAAATTAAGTCGGTCTGTTAGAAGTCCGTTTGTCGGTTTCGTTTGCGTCGTGAATAAGTCGTTTGTAAGGCGCCGGTAGCTGTTGACATCTGTTAAGAGGCGTTTGTTCTAAGTTAGTGTACCAGCTTTCAAGAGTCAGTCGCTGAAAATAGTTCGTACTGTAGGTTAAGCATTGAGCAGTGTCCCAGTCAATGTTGTGGTTTGTCAGTTGATGATGTACAGCAATGTGATTGTTGACATCACCATTTCTCGTGGCTCGTTTGTGTTCAGTCAGTCTCGTGTTCAGGTTTCTGCCAGTCTCACCAATGTAGGAAGCCTGACAGTCGGAGCATTTGATCTTGTAAACTGCTCCCTGTCTGTTGTTGGGTTCGTCCCTGTCTTTAACGTTGGTCAGTAAGTGTCGTAACGTAGTCGTAGGTTTGTGGGCAACGCGGATGTTGTAGGGCTGTAGGATCCGTGAGATGGTCTCAGAAGTGCCCTTAATATAAGGTATAGTCACTGTAGTAACAGGTGTCGGGTTCCTGTTCGTTGCGTCAGCTTCGGTAGGTCGGTAAATGTTTCGTCTAATAAAGTCAGCGTTGTAGTTGTTCTTGTGAAAAACACGCTCAAGGTATTTGTTTTCGTCACGTAAACTGTCCGGTGTGTCACAAACTAGTTGCGCTCGTCTCGTCAAAGTCTTTATAGTCGTGGCTTTGTGTGAAGTCGGGTTGTAGGATGATTCGTCAAGTAACCTGTCGGTATGCGTCGGTTTTCTGTACACTGTCGTTCGCAGTTCGTTATTGTCGCGGCTTACCAAACAGTCTAGAAAAGGAAGTTTTCCATTTTCCTCGATTTCTTTGGTAAACTGGATGTCGGCGTTCTGTTCGTTAAGGTGGTCATGAAAAGCGTCAATTTCGTCTTTGTGAACGGCGGTAAAAGTGTCGTCAACGTATCGTAACCAAAGCGGTATCGTTTGACGGCAAGTTGCAAGGGCGCGTTCCTCTACGTGTTGCATCACAATTTCGGCGACAACAACAGAAACAGGCGACCCCATGGCTGTTCCATGCATAAAGTTAAGTTAAGTTACATTGATATTCACTGTGTACGAATGGCTAAACTTTGCCACAACAACCTTTAGCACAGCTTTAGCTTTTAGTGCCAAAAAGAGTACACTAATATAACGCAACAACATAGACTTTACTTCGAACTCTCTCTTGCTCGCGTCGAGCAGTACACGTGTGTTCTCAGATATCATGCAATACATGTAATAAAGGAAACCCCCTCTAAGGGGGTCTTGGAACTAATGTCACATAACTAATGTCACACAACAGTCTTGGGACGCCACAAGCTGTTAGCCTTCGATGGTCTAAACCTTATGCAGTTTCTTTCTTTCAGATTCCTAAATGAATAAGCTGTTGTTTGTGTTATTATCGATACCAGTAGAGGTAAAGTGGGAAAGGGAAGCGATGGATCACATTATTCTCTAGTTTTCAGAATTGCGAGAGAACCAGTACGAGTTAACCTGAAGCGGTTGTCAGATTAGGTGGTAACGGCATAAATTAAGTGTCTTCCTCGCCACCAAGTAGACACTACATACCTACAGGAAGAGTTTCGAAAGCTCTATCTCTGGTACCGAAAGAATGAGTACTTAATGACTTCTACTACTTACTTTCATTTGCTTTTACTTACATCGTACTGTTGCTTTTCCCATCATTAAACAAAACACACCAACAGAGTGACTGTTCAGAAAAGACTAGCTAAAAAACTAAAAGTGTTAAATTAAAATAACCACACTACACTCTATGAGCTTCAAAGTATTTTGATTCGAGAAAAACCGAGACCTTTCGAAACCAAACGATGTTATCTAATACAGCGTGGCATGCCAGGAAACTGGCTAGCTGTAACTAAGATCATCTACCACTATGAACATTCAACAACAACAACAACAACAGTCAACTCTTTCGTAGCGACCACATCTCGTAAGCGACCACCTCCCGTGGGTCACCACTTTTCTGTGCAAAGGTAGTGGACAATCATATGACCGTGCCTTCTGACATGTTTTGTATTTGCTGTTGTTTGATATCAGGTTGCTGTCCGGAAAGACAGACACGGTCTTGGCATGACAAGCACGAATAATTCTTTTAAAGCAACATAAATTTTCTAATTCAACTGGATAAAATTTTAAACAGGTCATGTGGCGAATAGGTTTAAATAATTGACTGATAGGGGATATTAAGCTTAACAAGAAGACTAATATAACTGTACATGTTACCACAATACCTTGCGAACCTAACACAGCTTATAGGGCACAAAGAAAGCCGAATTTTTACAATATTTGTCCCTGTACTAAGGACATTGTGTAGCCTAGGTTTGAAGATTGTATTACTTTTCTGTACATTTTGTTACATTTTGCGGCGTAACAAGGATATGTATGGTAATCAAATAGTGACTAGTGAAATTAGGAAATAAATTCTTATAATTTCCCGAGCCTTTAGGCGTTTATTCCTAATTTCATGAGTATGCCATTTGATTACCTTTTATAATATCGTGGCTGACAAATTACGCTTACAATCCTGGGCTTTTCATTTTTTCATCGAGAAATTTCGCGCCAAACGTTGCCATGGAAATTATACATTATAAGTTAACGCTGAAATTTTGTGGCAATATTAAAGAGTAATTTGTCACCTATAGTATTTTCAAAGAAGATGGATGACAATCACGCCATTGCGTGCCCATGTCTTCTTGTAAGGAGACAAAGTTGATATAATATAATAACATAATTTGACTATTAAATAGCGTCAGTTTAATAATTTCATTTGTTTATTTTCCACAGTAGTTTTCATGAGACTGCACTTGGAATGCGTGTTGTTAGAGAGAGCAGATCTCATACGGTTTATCGGTATGCTTCGTCATTTTATTAGCACTACTGTATAGGAAGGGAAACGATTTTTGCGAACGATTCGACCAAGAAATCAACCACACAACTCAAGACTGGAAAATCCTCTAGTCGCATTAAAGCCTGATGTGACGAACATAGCTTCATGATAGTGCTGTTGCTTTTTTGCCAGTTTTGCCGTTTAGAGAGAAAGGAAGAATTTTATACAGTTTAGTTTAGAACATATAACTGCATTGTATTTACAAATTTTCTACACGCAAAATTATGTTCTTTTCAAAATCTCAGCCTTGCTGTTTTTCTTTAAATATGCATAAAAAAGAAAAGCAATTTCATTCAATATTTAACACTTACTGAGGGGAACAGTGAATTTTGTTTTCCGAGGATATCAATGTTTTTGAGGCTCGAGGGAAACAAAATTCACTGTTCCCCAAGGGACCAGACATTGAGTGATTTGTTATATAGCAAACCAAAACAAAAGCAAATTTTGAAAAACGCGCTGAGATTCCTGCGACAACATCAGGTCACTTGCAACAGCGGACAACATTTCGCGGGTAATAGTGAACTATTTCGCGTTTGACGTCATAGTTTTCCCAATGTTGCCCGCTCATGCCTTTGGCGGGAAACAGGTTCATTGTTAGATGTCATGTGACCATGAACTAGCCAATGAATGGGCGCGCTGTAGCGGGAAAAACGCCAGCTATATAACAATCAGTATTTAAATACTTTTGTGTTTTTCAAAATATATCTGCGTTCATTTTTAAGCTTAACCCTCATCGAGGTTATTCTACAGCATGAATTATGTGTTGTTTTGGTCTGAAAATTGGATTTACATTTTGACCATTTTGGTTTGAAACAAGGTCGGTGGTTTGACAAGAGACGTACGATGATGATCGTCTTTTGGGTGTGAGATAGACCTATGCTCAGCATAGGTATAGTTCTTAGAAGAATCTTTGCTAGCTTTGTTGCTATTCATATCTAATTGAGTTCTTCATCCTTCCGTGGATTGCCACTAAAAACTTCTGTGTACAGTCGAGATAATTATTACATGTATAAGAAAGTCTGAGTTATTATTCCTTTCGAAGTGTACCAGATTTAAAACACAATAAAATGAATCAGAAACATTGAAATGCCAAATTTTGGCTTCGTTCCGATTTTCATTCAGTGGGTTGTTTGTGCTAAGTGGGCAGACAGAAGCCTCGAGCATGACGCGCGAAGAACGCGTGTAGACTGTGAGCTGCCTCTCTTTTGCTCGAAAGTCGGTGAGGAAGAACACAAAGAAAACGCAACACAAGCGAGCGGTGGGTCGTGAGAGTGTGAGCGTGATATGCGAAGCCGTGAGCCGCAAGAAGCGCCGACATCTGAAGACGAGCGAAAAACGCTGGCATTTACGTTTACACGCTGACTTGTTTTGCGTTCTTTCTCACGGATATCTGAACAAAAGAGAGACTGCTCTCTTGATCCCATGTAAAACTTCCTAACTTAGTTAACGATAGAAAGTCGACATTTTTTCCCATTTTCCCACTTTCCATTTGTTCCACAGTACACTAATTCTTGCAAAAATGAAGTGTATCAAAAATTCTTGTTCGTAGGCCATCGAAGCTTGATTAACGTAACAGTCACTTTTGAAAATGTATGTAGACTAGCATACGAAACGTGAAGTTCTGTAAAAACAATTCGTTGGAATGCAACGTTTATCACCGCTGTTTAATAGACCTTTTTACCGATACGGCGGCCATCTTGAATTCCGAGGAAATTATGGGATGCCCAGGGGGCAGATGAGAAATAATTAAAAAGAATACTGTGGCGTGACAACTTTTAACAATAATTTTTCGATAACCATAGGAACAACTGCCAAATATCGTGACGGAAAGATGTAACGCTTGTAATATTTGTTATGGAATATGAGAGACAAGCAGTAAAAATTTGTCCTGAAAGCTGTGTATACGATAAATTTTCCAGCGATTGCCCCCTCGGCAGCCCATAATTTCTCAGTCAAAACAATAGAATTCAAGATGGCCGCCGTATCGGTAAAAAGGTCTATTAATGAAGTGTTTTAATTCTAATCTACTGAGTTGTTGAAAGTTTGTTAGGTAGGACAGCATCATACAAAGTTCTCATGACTGCACCAAGATATAACCCATGGCTTTGATGTGCCTGCCTCCATTAGAGACTGTTGACCACTGTTGTACGTGATCAGAGCGTGCAGTTGACGGTGGTCTGATGTTTTCACTGGAATCTCTGCAGCGCGTTTTTCCACCGGTTTGACCCATTTGTTTTGCTATATAACAAATCACTTAGTGACTGGTCCCTTGAAGAACTGTGAATTTTGTTTCCCTTCAATCAAGATATTCGGGAAACAAAACTCACGGCTGTTCCCCAAGGGACCAGTCATTGAGTGTTAATGATTGACCGCGTATATTACGCAATTGTGTTGTACTTTTACTTTCGTTTTTCATAGCTGCTTTTTCGTTAATTATCGTTGTTTACTTGCTGATTCAATTCCAGATTGAATATTAATCATTGAAGAATATTATACGATTGGGATTCCGTGATTTCTTTGCTACTTCTGGGATTTCCACCCCACTGGACCAATCTGTTTTTATACTTTTATGTTGTTGTTTTTTTTTTTATTCAGCTCATGTTGTTGTTTACATTGGATTTTTAAATTCTCAAATTTCAGTAGTATTTTTAGTATCTTTTTATTAGTTAGTAGGTTACGAGCTGGGGAGCTAAGTGAACCGTTAGGTTTTCTAGTTAGCTCCCCGTACAATTTTAGTTATGAAGAAAAGGCAGGTAATTAAATGGTACAAGTTACAACAATAATTAAAGGACTGGAAAATTGCAGAAATAATCAGTACAGCAATAATTAAAGAACTTATTAATTTACGGACTTAGCTAAGTGGAAAATTGGTTCAGTTTTTGTTCTGACAGGAGGTAACGTTTTATATACTTTTAAAGAAGATGGAAGGTCTTTCCAAATATCAATTGCCATGTAAGAAAGTGATTGCTTCCCTGCATTAGTTTTAATTGTATATTTATAAAAATTCTGTTTGGCTGAGTACCTGGTGAGTACCTCTATGAATATTTCTGGCATATTGAAATGTATGGCCTTCAGGGAGAAGGCCATTATGCCATAAATGCGAGAATTTCAATACTTCCAGACGATAAATGTTATCTACTGTCAGAAGATCTAGTAAGTTTAACAAGGGTTTGGCACTCTCCGTTTCTCTACCAAACGTTCTGGCAAAGAATATTAATCGCACTGTATGGTTTTAGCGCAAAGAGTTGCGGCAATCTTAAGCCAAGCAACTTTGAATTAGGTGTCTTACAAATTAATGTGTGGAAACTGAGAGATGTGTGCCTACCAAAAGATTAGCAAGTCTTCAGAAACGGTTTTGCGCTTTCTTAGAATGATCATCTGAAATCTTCGGATGCAACTGAAGTCATGAGATCATTTTGAACTAATTTCACCTTTGAATAGTTCGGGAAGATTTGGAGCATTTTCGAAATTTTTAGGTCTTCTTGTGAGAAGCCTACTTAATTTTGCCGCACAATGTAAATAAATCTGACAAATAAAGAAAAACACAGGGCACCGTGTGATAACATAAGTAATCGTATCCATAACAAAATTCTCGATCGTGATTGGTTCTCCGCTCGCCTATTTGTCACGTAATCGGCGCGTGATCACGTGGGTGTCCAATTACAGGTGTCCGATTTTACTTTTTGTAATCGGACACCTGTAATTGGATACCCACGTGATTTTCACGTCAATTATACGCGCTTTAATGGCTTCCTTAGCAAAGTTTTCTACAGTTTTCAAAACTTAGGAAAAGCGCTACAGACGTTTTCGCTCAAAAGAAGCGCTCAAAAGACATTTTTAATTTCGAAATTTGTTATAGATACGATTAATTAGTAATTGGACTTCGTGTCGTACAATTCAGGGAGTAATCGTGCTCGTAATTTCAAATCGACCTCGCGCTTCGGGCTCGTCCGATTTTGAAATTACTCGATCGATTACTCCCTGAGTTGTACTCCACTTACTCCAATTACTATTACTAATCAGAAAAACTCAGATTCTCAAGACCCTGACGTATTTGATTTTTTAAAGAAGATATTAACAAATAACTAATTCACGACGAAACTTAACCGAATGAAAAAATATTAAAGAAAGATTAGTTATCATTTAAGATAAAATCAAGAAACAGAAAAACTTTCAAAATTTTAGACGTGCAGTTTTGCATTCAGCGTGTTCAAGTTAAGGTTAATAGCGATGTTTCTCGTTACGTCACCAGTTGTTATTACTTTTATTGGCTGTTGAAACAATGCATGCTATTGTTCCGTGGCTGGTAAAAATTTGAATATCAAAAGAAATATGACGTCAATGTTTGTAAACAAGAAACATCGCTATTATGAACGGTAAGGCGAAATTTGAATAACTTTTTTTTCGGGCGGCTTTTCATAGGCTGTAGCATAAGCAGTTCTTTAAAAATAACCTTTAAAGAAATTTAGCATTAAGCACTTCAGCAAACCGAGTGAATTGAACAAACAAAACGAGGAATAGGGAAGATATTTGTTTACAAACATTGTTTTTGTTATTTAAATGTTCAAAATGTTAAACAAAAGAATTCTTTGTTTCAGCAGCCAATAGTTCTCTGGTTGGCATATTAATAACAATAGATGACGTCACTGATGTATTTGCTATATATCAATATTCTAACATGGGTCCGAGGCTTTCGGGTGAAAATTGTAAATATTTTAAGTTTCCTTTGTCTCACAATTCCCAAAATAGACTTGGATACAAAGAAAACACCACCAAATATAGAAGTTTGTCCTCAAAGCCTCGGAGCCATGTTAGAATATTAATATATCGAACGTGGTCTATTCCTATTTACTTGAAACTTCAAGGCAAGGGCATTTGATATCCTTCTGCGTATCGATACGATTTGACATTCTGATTCAGACGGAACGGTTGTCAAAGTTGATATTTAATTGTGAGAGAAATCCTTCTCCATCGATCTTGTGAGGGGTTAGGGGTTAGGGGTTAGGGGTTAGGGGTTAGGGTAAGTGAAAATAGTAATTCCGATATTAAAGAACTCTCTGGTCAACTACTAGAAAGATTAAACTGCATATTTTAAACTGATTAAACTGCAGTGTTTTAATTTGAATACCGTCGAGAAATACGATATCCTCGATAGGAGGTTTTCGAAGCGGCTTGGGGCGAAAGATACTTTCACCCCGTAGCCGTCTTGTTTCGAAAGAAAAGAGCAAAAAACGAAGAAAAGATGAGAGGACGAACATCGGAAACTGGGCATGAGCATGCAAGTTGGAAGAAAGTAAAGTGTATGTGCTTGTGATTATAAAAACATAAATATTCTTTGGACACAATGGTCAAACGCGGTGGATAAAGAGATTTTCGAAAGGCTCGTGAAACTCCGACCTGACCAGCTGTTTCGAAAACGCGGAGTGTGGAGTGCTGAGTGCGGAGTGCGGAGTGCGGAGTGCGGAATGTAGAAGTTTAAAATCAATTGAAAGAATTATCATAAAATATAGAAATAGAAATTTAAGACATAATAAATTCACACCGCTTGCGGTGTACCAAGTGGACAATGACTCTTTAAGGTGGCTGGAAACATCGTGGTATCAAAAAACTGCCCAATCATTGGTTAATAAGTTGCTGTAAATTTTGTGGCTCAGTAGGTTACCATAGCAACAATATGACCTGCTAAAAACACTCTTAATTTTAGCTTTAAGCGCTTACAACTCAAAAATGAGTTCGGTGACCCCAATTTTATATTATCTAATTGTAATCAGTATGATAAGATGCAACTTTTTTGCAAAGTTAAAAAAAGTCTTCGAAGGGGGTTCAGAGCCACCTAAAATTTTCGAAAATTTAAAGTAGCTCTGAACCTGCTTCGAAGAATTTTGTTAAACTTTGCAAAAAGTTGCATCTTTTGTCCTACATACACACATATATGTATGTGCTTCACTGCGCAAGGTGGAGGCTTTACTAAGACGGTAAACTATAGGAGACAACTGTTGCCCAGCCAAGGTCTTTCTCTGGAGGTTTATAAAATGCACAAATCAGAGAAAGTTGGTATCAAGTATATGGAGGTCACCGTGAGGAAAACTGGTGACTACTAAACCATAGGGATGATGTTAAGATCTATTCAGTGGCAGATTGTTGTGTTAAGATTGTGTCAGCGACTTTTTTTTTCTCGTTTTGAGCTGTGATACTTTTTTGAGTTGACGTCTTCGCCTCAGGTCTGTATCATAAATTTGAACTCCGAAGTAGAACGTTAACAAATCAATAATCATCGCAGTGATGTGTACAACGTAAGCAGCTGTGAAAATACAGCCTGAAAACAAAAATTCAGGTCTGAACTGGATACGAACTCATTGCTTAATTTCATTCAGCGCGGGGACCTGGCACTACCGGATTTTTCTGGACTTTTCCGCTCCGACTTTTCAAAATTCCACTCTAAAAATGGAGAACGCTAAAGGTGCTTGTATAAAGTCAGAAGCAAAGCACGTCTCTTTGGTGGAATTATTTGACGATATTTCTTCGGAAAATCTACCTACCTAAATGGCCGACCTCTGCAAAAATACCGGAAGCAAGTCACGTTGGTGAGTTCGTAATAAACCCGTAGATCGTTATAGGCTTGAATCCCGTCTAGACCTGAATTCTTTCAGGCCTAATTTTCTCAGCTAAGACCCTGAGCCTGCTTTCGTTGTATACATAACTACGATGATCATCTCGTGTCTTAAACGTTAGGTCTGTTAGATGAAATAGCTTTAAACATTTGATGCTACATAACATCAGGATTTTTGCTGAATTATTCTTGAAATTTGGACGGTTTTTTCCAAGCCAAACATTTCTGAAGACACCGAGGGTTTTTTCCTCGCCCTCCTGGCCATGCGGTATGTGTGCTTATGGGCTAAGCCATCTATAATCACAGCAACCTAAGTTGAGTTAAATCATATTCTGTATTGAATCCCATATTGACTCTTTCAGGAATGAGCAATCACGTCAGACTAAAGACTGCGTTTGAACTTCGGAATCCTTAGTGGATTGCCGCCAGTGTTTTCAAGTTAGCACCTAAAGCGCTGAATCGTTTGTTAGCTCAAGGGAGGGAGCCCAGAAATTCGATTAATTTAAGATTAATCAGGAAGAAATCTTCAAAATATCTTTTGGAATGACAAATAATTTTTCACCATCCCTTCCCCATCCTTACCCCGCCTAACCCCTCCCCCAAAGAAAACTGAATCCCACTTCAAAACCACATAAATGCGCAAAGGCAACATGGCACTCATGGGCTGCAAGAGCTGTTTTTCTTTTAAAACTACTCAAAGACGAGTAGAATTCTCATTGTTCTATTTCAAAACATTGTCAAGATCTGATAAAGCCCAGTAGCGCATTATTATTGTTTATAACAAGAATAACATCCCATGTTGGTAATTACGTGCGTGTGTATTCTCGCAATTTTCAAATATTACTGAATAATACAATGCAGGAATATTTATACACGAGAGAACATAACTCTTGCTATGCAAAAATATTCTGATTTTGATAAACATCTTTCTGGCAGCAGAAATGAATTTTAATCAGGTATATAAAGAAGTGTCAAGAGCCACGCCGGTCTTTCTAGTGTAAGTCATCGCTGTGTGTTGTAAAGGAGAACCAACATCTTCCTCGATGTCGCTCCTCTTGGTAAGTCAACTGACATTCCCGCTCTTCTCCAAGCTATTTTTTTATTTAATTGTTAGCTTTTCGTTTCGTTTTGTTCGTCTTCTAGTCTTGACCGTCGGTTTAGCTGATAAAAATGATTGCAATTCTGTCGTTAAAGCTGTGAGGAACCTAGCAATGACGCCGAATATTTCCCGAGTCATCTAATGCTTCGTTTGGCCGCACAAGGAACCGAGACATTAAAGTACTTCTTAAACTTGGGTCATATTTGTCTCGCTCGTAATTTTTTAATTGCTGTGTTTATTGCGTTTTTATACGAGTTTTATATAAATTTATGTTTAGTTTTATTTGGGCTGAGAAAGACTTGACTTGATTCAGCATCCTTAATTGGGTGCATGTATAATGGTTGAAGA
>OZ026600.1:31134379-31179379 GCA_964020085.1 Micromussa lordhowensis
TTTTGAAGGAAAATGTATCTTTGGCTTTGTTCCACTTGTGACCGAGAAAATCCAGATCGACAGTTTGATCTGAATGATCAATGTTCTGGTTATTCGAGGTCCACTCTTTGACTTGAAAGCAGCCTGTGGCAAGTATGGAATCTATCTCGTTTGTGATTCGCCTGCTTCTTTCTTCGTTTTCTTTAGATCCTCCAATGTCATCCACATAGACATGTTTACGGAGTTCTTCAGTAGCTTCTGGGAACCGATCTTGAGAAGCTTTTGCCAAAGTGTTGATAGCTCCAGCAGCGATGTCTGGGGCCGGTTTATCTCCGAAGTTCAATCTTTTCCACTGATAAACTTTAGGCATCTCATTTTCGTTTGGTCTCCATAGGAAACGATGAAAGACTTGAATCTTCTGGGTGGATCAATATTTGGTTGAACATCTTTCGGACGTCTCCGGTGTATGCTACTTTATCATAACGCCAAGCCATTAACACGTTTAATAAGCTGTTGATGTAGTTCGGTTCCTTTTCCAAGTAGTCATTGAGCGATTTTCCGTTTGGGCCTTTCGCACTTGCATCGAACACTAGTCTGACTTGGGTTGTTCTCTCGGGCGTGAATACCACTTGTAAAGGAAGATACCATTCTGGCTGATTGTGATTCACGTCTGAAGGGGGTATTTCTGTGATGAAGTCTTGTTCTACCAGCTTTTGTACTTCACAGTCGATTATTTCGGTACAATCCTTTTTCTTGAAGGACTTTTCTGAGGAAATCATTCTCTTGTAAGCAGCGTCGTAGTTAGATTCATTTGGAGGTCCATCTTCTCTCCAGGGCATTCGAACCTGTACCCTTCCATCTACAATTTTGGTGGACTCCGAAATGGATTTGATAAACTTGTTCTCCTGGAGATCGCTATCTCTACACGTGCAGAGTTCGGTTGGTCTCACTCCCATCAAGTCTTGTGTGAGAAGTTTCTTCATGTCTTCTAGCACGCTGACCGTTCCAACATCCACTGAACTAATTCTTGTCGGCTGCTGATTTATTTGACCGGCAAATGTTCCGATGACATACCACCCGAAGCAATTTCGTTTAGCTATCGGCTCTCCGCTGTTTCCTGAGATCACGTGCATGTCATTGAAAGCGTCTGCAAAATCTGTACCAATCAACAAATCCACTGTTCCGCCTGATAAATGCAAATTGTTTATGATTGGTTTTAAATGAGGGTAACTTTCTAATGCTGTTCTTGAAACTGTTCTCGCTGAACTGCATGGCTTGTTAATGGCATAGGCTTGCAGAGATTTCTGGACGCTTTGTTCCAGAGTCGTGGAAACAGCTAGATCGATGAGCTCCGATTCTTCAGACTTCTTTTGACCTCCTGCGAGGTTCATCGTGAGATGTGTTTTGTAACCACGGATCCCAAGATTCTTTGCAACGTTCTTTGAAATGAAGCTTGTGTTCGAACCACTATCGAGCATAGCTAATACTTCGATGTAATTCCCGTCTTTGTCTTTTATCTTCACCGTTTGGACAGGGCAAATAGCGAGAACGCTTCGTTTTCCTTGAATATTGTAATTAGAGGCTTCTTGGCTTGCATTTGAAGCTGATGCATCTTCATTATCTTGTCTGGGCTCTGCTAGCGTTGACATGCCTTCGTTATGTAAGGATCGGTGATGACGTCGGGTGCATTTGTTGCAAGAAGTGCCATCAGGTTTTTTACAACGGTTTGTGTGATGAGCTCGTAGGCATTTTCTGCAACGATTGTTTTGTTTTACAATTTCCCATCTTCGGTTTACATCTGCCTTTTGGTAAATAGGACATGCTGAAAGTAAGTGTCTTAATCCAACATTGAAGCGGGCATTTCTCATCGGTATTTGTGTCACCGTCGTTGGCGTGATTGTCGGAACGGACGCCTGAATTACTTCGGTGATAATTAGCTTCCCTTTTGATGCGCGATCGTAGGCTTGCTTCATTCAACAGCCAATCAATCAGGTTTGACACGTTTTCTCCTTTATCAGTACGCTGCATTTCGCGGCCAAATTCAACACTGTCTTTGCCATCTAATTTGGACAGTAATTGCGACATAACAAAGGGTGCCTCAGAGGAACTTGTTACAGGACAACCGTTTTGTTCCATGTTATTTACGAAGCTTTGGATTCTTGATGCGTAACGAGAAAGCGAGAATGAGTCGCTTTTGACAGGTCTGAGATTAGTAATCTCGTTCAGCAACGCGTCCTTTAATTTTCTTTCATCACCAAATTCCGAGTCTAGAATTTTCCACGCCTGCTCTATTGTCGTACTCGGCTTAACTTAATCGGACCAAAAGGAGTTTTTTGGGAGCGCTTTTCTGAGACGCTGAAGTTGTTCGTCATTGTCTTGTTTGTATTTGGTCATCCAATATTTGAATTCGCGTTTCCAAATGGCATAAGTTTTTCTATTGCCATCCCATGTCGGAACTGATGATAATTTCTCAAGTCCTTGATTAACGTTCTTTTGCGAGCCTAACACTACGGCCATTTTTGTCACTGCTTCTGCCATAACATCAAGTGCATTGTGTTCGACGGACGATTTTTTAACGCTGCACGCTTTTTGACAAGTTGCGAATTTTTCACTACAATGTAGAAAATCAACCTTGGCTTTTTTTCCGAGCTCTTGATTAACTTTCCATAATTCTTCGGAACCTTCTGTGCTAACTTCACACAACTTGTCCGCAATTGCTTCTTGTTGCTTTTTAACGCTTCTGTACATAATTTCCACTTCTTTGTAAACGTTTTCGAGTATATTAACCATTGGTTGGACCTCGAAAAGCACGTTAAATTCTTCGAGAAGGTCGTATAACGAACCTATTGTACTGTCTCTTTTTGCAATTACCGTTCCTACATCAACTTTAGGAGGCATTTTTCACCACTACTATCTGACGACTAAGTTGCTTATGCTTACAAACAGTGCAGTACGTTGTACTACATACTTAGATAACTTATTTACTATCCCGCCGATTACTTCTAATGGATAATGCAAAAATATCTTAACTATTGTTCACGTTCATTTATCGTAGGGAATCAAAGTTCGAAAAAATTATTGAAATTACATGTAAACTGGTATTTTCTTCGAGTCTTAGAAAATAAACTACAATGACACTTTCACACATATTTCAAGTTCGACAGTTTTCACACTTTTAGTTGCTTGTCGGATTCTCCAGCGTTGACAGTTAATTTATCTCCTGAACTTGTCTTCGACTGAATTGCTCCGTTTGTTCCTTGTTTCGTTGAACAAATAAGGAATATTCTTTTACCTTCGTTTTGGTTGACAAACTCGACTGTCCTCTGATGCTGCTTGATTCTTTGTTGTCTTGAGCTTTCACTGCCTTTTGTCGCGAGCTTGTGTCGTTCTCTGGGCCGTTCGTGGGCTTTGGACTTGAACCATTGGATTCTTGAGTTTGTGCCGTCGTCGTCTGCTCCTTTCTTGAACAGAATTTTTGACTGAATTGGATATATGACTATCCCTTCGGAGAGACGTCGACTGAGCAAACAGATTTTTAAACAACTCTGAGTTTATTAAGCTACGTTGTCAAACTACAAAGAAAAAAAAGAATATATATTGGTTACAATTTTTACAGATGAAATTAACTAGATGAATTACAAAATGTACGATAAAATAAGCAAAATTATAACTACTTACAATTCTGGTTGCCTTCTGTTCTCTCTGACCTCGTGAAGCGAGGCGCAACCCTATTTATTGTTTTCAAAATATGCGAAATATGTAAAAGCACGAGATTAAGCACGCAGTTATTAACTTCTTTATAAACTACTAGCCTTGCAATGAAAGTATGTGCATTATGCAAAACATTTCTTCTCTTCTAACATTCAGCGTTCATTCCAAGGGGGATAAAGCGTGATAAAATCTAGCATATGTTCTTTCCGCCGTGTAGAGACATACGACCACACACCGCAAGAAGTGTAAAGATAAATATCATATTAAACAAAGGGGAATTTATTGCCTTGACATACGAGGTAAATTCACAATAATTTTGAAATATTTTTTGAAAGATTAATTGAATTAATATAAGAATTTTTAGGAGGCTTGTATAAATATATACGCAAAAGGCGTAATAGGCAGTTTACCAACTCCCTGTAAAATGAGGATCGTTTGTTGGTGAATTTAGAAGTAACCGCGACTACAAACTTGCTCAATGAAGGAAAAAATGTTCGTTTTCTAATTATTTATTGATGTTATCTCTTTTATCTACAGGCTCAGAACAAGTATGTTGTAAAAAAGTTCAGCCATTTTGGATAAGAGTTTGTTGCTTGTAACATCGGCCACAAGTTGACTACTGACATCGTATTTCAGATAAGTTCTTATGTTATTTAATATTGTTTCACTTCAAGAAAGAATATATGTCACCTTATTATCTCAAAATATCCGGTCGGACATAACCAAGTTCTTTATGAAGAAAATCGTTCAGTCGTGTTCCACCAAATTTTCAGAACTTACAAGTTTTAAAAGTTTTCTAATTTTACCTTGGCGGGCGAAGCCTTTTGTCCTTCAGTAGAATGTTAAACTCTCACATGGACAAAATAACTTGTTATAGCCATGTTTCAGCTTTGTAGACACAAAACCAAATGGCAAATTAGGAAATTACGCTGAAAACGTCATTTCAAACCATGTTTAGAATCTATGATTGCTCTGATTGAAAGCAAACGTAATTCATTGATGTCTTCTTCTTTTTGCAGATTGAAATCAGGATGCCTGCAATACTGATTTGAAGAAAGCGCAGTGATGGTATGACGTTTATAACACGAAATTAAAGCGCCAATTTGGCTGTAGTTTTTCAAGAAAAGGTTACAATTTTGCCCATATTTGAATAATCCAATTAGTCCTTTAATTTGTGCATTAAAAATTAGATGTTTGGTCTTCAACTGTGTCTAATTAGCGCAATAACACTCCCTTTGTTCCCGCTGGACGTGTCAATCGCCTGCTCCCGAGACTACAAGTTAAAGGACTTGCACTGCTTTTGTAACTTGACTCCACTTAAGTCAATCGTTTAGTTCTTAATCAGGGATATCCGAGACATTTGACGGCTAATATTGGCTTGCTCATTTCACAGTTGAAAGTAAAAATATGTTTTTGACGGTTGACGTTAATATTTTTTGCTATTTCAAGGTTAGCGACGGTTAACGCCATTTACACCCTCAACTAAGATATCTTCTTCCGAGTGATTCCTACCCTATATGCAACTGAAATGCGCTGCAAAAATTACCAAAAAGTTCTTAATGACAACTGTATTACCGAGCCGACTGGTATTAAAAACCGGAAAAACGAATTCTGATGTTTTCACAGATTGGAACAGCAAATTTTCGCTTATATATCCATCTACTGCAAAAGATAATAAAAGTTTGATCCTTACATTGCGACTAGCTGTCGATAAAGCGTGCTTGCAATAGACCGATTTCGATATATTAAAATTCAGCCTAAAACAATAGACCTCAGTACTAGGCTCTGGGGAATAGCTACAGAGTTTGTGGGGTTTATTCCCAAGAGCCTCATGCTGAGGTCTATTGTGTTGAACTGATTTTTAATATATCGAAATTGGTCTATTATTGCAAATGATGTACTGTTATTGGATAGTAAGCAATGTATTGAACTGCAATGTTGATGAAACTGTCTGAAAAAAATATATCTATCTGATAAGGATATAAGATTTTGATCCTTGTTGGACTGAAGCAGTTAAATTGTAGGTGACTGCAGAAAAAAGCAAATTAATATGAACTTATCTGTAATAAGGTTTCAGTGCCAGTAGTCAACTTGTTCCAGATTCAACAGCTTGGCAATCAAAGATGCACTTTCTGTCAGCATATCTCAGATATCTGTGTTTAACCTGGAGAAAAAAGAGTAAATGTCAATCCAACAAAGTTCTTTTCGTTCGTTCAGAAAATATCCAGCAACAAATTTCTTTAATTCTCTCCAAAAAAAAATAACACAGATCATTTCATCATGAAAAGTTTAGACTAGTGTTAATTCCTGAGAATACTTACACACACATGAATACCATAACTTAAATTATTTTGTTCTGATTTGCAATGTAACTTACCGTGCATGCAAGTTAAAAAGAATGACAGAAACATTTGTTCTGACGATTTGGCAGTACGCCAAGATAATTCTCTCCGTGGGGTTATAATTCTCTTCCGAGAGAAAGAGAAAGATACTTAAAATTGTATCGATCTACTTACTACATAAATTATATGATCACTCTTAGGTTGGAAGCACTAAACGTTAAATGACTGCAGAAGAACCCGACAACAAACGAGTATGTTACCTTGTACCAGAGTCCAAGAGCTGTATACATGCATTCCAAAATGGCTACACTCTCTTCAAATACATCTCAGATATCTGTTTTCAATCTGGCAAAAGAGGAGGAAGCACCAATGAATGAGTTATTTTGCTTTCAATCAGTTTAATTTTCTTTGCTATATAGTCGTGTTAAAAAAAAAAAGTGAAGCCTTGGAGCCAAGGCTGGCTCATAGCTGCCGGAGCTTATCCCGGTTTCTGTAGCATTAAGCGGCTAGAAGTATTTCTACTTCCCCTGGACAGGATGCTAGTCCATCGCAGGTCACTTCCCCGCAATTTGGTTAGGTTTCCCCAACAAATAGGAGGTACCCATTTATACACCTGGGTGGAGAGAGGCACTGTGAGAGTAAAGTGTCTTGCCCAAGAACACAACACACTGTCCCCGGCCAGGGCTCGAACCCGGACCGCTCGCTCCGGAGTCGAGCGCACTAACCATGAGGCCACCGCGCCTCCCATATAGTCGTGTTAGCAAGGCTAGAAAACAGGTAACAAATCATTCTTGTCCATGCAGGGATTATACATTCAAACGAGGCTTATCCTAGTACATGTATTACTGATTTACCAAAACGTTGGTCTGCCAACCACAAAATCACAAAACGTGTTCAGAACTTGTTCTTACTAAGTGTAGTGTTCATTTGCATATTGTGTATCGCTAAGGACTATGGGATATGGAAGTAGTCAACAAGCATGGTCGTCGATGTGACTGATGATTGAGGATCCATTAAAGTTCTTTCGTTTATCTTGTGCATCCCAAGTTAATACCAAACGAAAACCTTACAAATGGCGACGAGGACGGGATGGCTGTAATCGCAGACGAAAATCTTCGTGTTTGAAGCGCTGAATCAACCAAGAAAACATATCACCAATCGACCGTGTTTTCGATGTCTTCGGATGAATCGGATCCTCCAGCGACCTCAGCACCTTCACAGTCTTCAGGAACCCCTACCTACACTATGGCTACAGCGATCAACTTACCGACCTTTCCGGAGTTTGAGCTTCAACCGAGAGACACAGCACCTACCCGTTTTGAGAAGTATGTTAAGCGTTTGAACAACATGTTCACAGCAATGAGCATTACCCAAGCATCCCGAAAGAAAGCAATGCTACTACATTATGTTGGAGAGGAAACTTGCGATGTATTCGAAACTCTTACTGTACCAGAACCGACCGAAGGTAGTGATGAATACAAAACTGCAGTTAAAGCATTCGCCGATTACTTCGAACCTCAGAAGTGCATTGATCATCACGTGTACGTCTTTCGTCAGGAATCGCAAAAGTCTGGTGAGAACATCACCGAGTTCTACACGCGTCTTCAACTGCTGGCACGCAAATGTGAGTTCGCCAATACCGACTTGGAAATAAAACGTCAAATAATTCAAGGGACTTCATCAGTTCGCCTGAGACGCAAAGCCATCGAGCAAAACCTTAACCTGGAGGGCCTGTTGAAGGCTGCTCGCTCAATGGAGACCGCAGATGAGCAAACCAGCGAGATAGAGAAACAACAATCGCACGCGGTTGGTCGTGGCAACAACAAGACAAGTGACGATCGAGAGGAGAATTCCAATGGTCCACCCAAACTTGGCTCTCGCAACACTAAATGTGGTCTATGTGGTGGAAGTTACCCTCACCAAGGAACTTGTCCTGCTCAAGGCAAAAAGTGTATGAACTGTGGCAAATTAAATCACTTTGCTAAAGTCTGCCGCAGTAAACCCATCAATCGTTCGAAATCTACCCATTCAAGAAAACCTTCGAAAGGCAAGCACCGTGCAAGGGTTGTGGATACTAAATGCCCATCTGATGACGAAGCTTTAACCCCAGCTACTGCTGAAAGTGATGGTAGCGAAGAATACACCTTCACTACCGGTGCACGGGAACCCCAAACGGCCAAACCTATCTTTCAGGTCAAGATAATGGACACACCGATCCGCATAATGGCAGATTCAGGGGCAACGGTGAACATTTTGAGCAAGAAAGACTTTGATGGTCTAAAGGAGAAGCCCCAACTGACGAAGACAAATGTCAAGGTGTATCCGTATATGTCCAGTAAGCCTCTAAACCTATGTGGCAAACTCAAAGTCAGTGTAACTAGTGATCACCTTTCATCAGAAGAGACATTCTATGTGGCAGAGGGCTCTTCAGGATCCATCCTTAGCTGGATAACATCACAAAAGCTGAATCTCATCAAAGCTGTAAGTACAGTTGAACAATCCCCTGCAAATTTGCCACCTGGTGTCCCAGACCTCCTCAAGGAGTTCCCCAGTTTGCTTAATGGTATGGGTGAATATAAAGGTGAACCAGTTCGCATTCATGTAGATGAATCTGTTAGACCAGTGGCGCAGCCGCATCGCCGCATCCCGTTCCATGTAAGAAAGCAAGTGGAAGACAAACTAAAAGAACTGGAGAATGAGGACATCATTGAACGCGCTGAAGGTCCGACACCTTGGGTCTCGCCAATTGTAGTTGTGCCCAAACCATCAAAGCCAAATGAAATCAGAATCTGTGTTGACATGCGGTCCCTCAACAAAGCCATCATCAGAGAGAGGCACGTCATTCCTACCATTGATGACGTGGTGTCAGATCTCAATGGATGCAAAGTTTTTAGTAAGATTGATCTTAATCAAGGTTACCACCAGATCCCGCTCCACTCAGATTCGAGACAATTTACGACGTTCTCCACTCATGTTGGACTGTTTCGCTACAAGCGGCTGAACTTTGGTCTCTCATGCGCTGCGGAAATCTTCCAAAAGAAAGTGAGCGCCACCATCAATGGTATTCCTTGTGTTAAAAACATCAGCGATGACATCTATGTTGGTGGCACAGACAAGGACACTCATGACCAGCATCTGAAACAAGTGTTCCGTCGACTCCATGAGAATGGAATGACAATCAACCTACCCAAGTGTCAGTTCCGAGTTCCCACTATGCTGTTCTTTGGCCATGTGTTCTCCGAAAAGGGTATGTCACCTGATCCAAAGAAGGTCGATGCTCTACAAAATGTTGCTCCACCAACCAATGCCTCTGAAGTGCGAAGCCTTCTTAGCTCTGCTGCATTCTGCTCCCGGTTCATTAAGGACTTTGCATTAATCACCAGGCCTCTTCGACAGCTGACCTGCGAGGGAGTGAGGTGGCAATGGACGCAAGAGGAACAATTATCCTTTGAACGCCTGAAAGCAGCATTGTCGACCAAGACCACTTTGGGATACTTCGACCCAAAGAAACCTACTTCCATCTTCGTCGATGGCAGCCCTATTGGCCTAGGCGCCGTCCTAACCCAAGAGGAAGAGTTAAGCAAGGAGGTGACGCCGCTGCACTATGCAAGTTGCCCGCTTACTCCAACTCAAGCAAGGTATCCCCAAATTGATCGTGAAGCTCTTTCAATCTACTGGGCAGTCAAGCGTTTTCACCTGTTTGTATATGGCAAGGAGTTCAAAGTCATCACAGACCATAAGCCCTTGGTGTCTCTGTTCAACAACCCATCTTCCAAACCGTCTGCCAGGATAGAACGTTGGCTTCTGGAGCTACAACAGTATCGTTTCACTGTGGAGTACCGCCCCGGCGCCTCCAACCCAGCCGACTACGCGTCGAGACACCCAGTGGGAGATCCAGAATCTCACAGCTATGATGTAGAATCTGAGGAACACATTTCTTTTGTTGCAAGGAATGCGGTACCGAAGGCAGTGACATTGTCTGAGATAGAGTCTGCTACAGCAAAAGATCCAATGCTTCAAGCTGTCATGTCTGCCGTCAAATCCGGCTGCTGGCACAAAGCCCCTCTTGATGTATCATTATCTGAACTGTCACGTTATGAGCAAGTGAAAGAGCAGTTAACATGTACAGACACTGTGTTGTTGAAATCTGATCGTCTTGTGGTACCTGCTATGTTGCAAGAACGAATTGTTGACATTGCTCATGAAGGCCATCTGGGCATGGTAAAGACAAAGGCTCTTCTGCGAGAGAAGGTGTGGTTCCCATGCATGGACAAGATGGTAGAAACGAAGGTCAAGGCTTGCTTACCGTGTCAAGTGGTCACTCCAGTCTACACAAGAGAACCCCTTCAGATGTCCGTATTACCTGACAGCCCTTTTGATGAAGTCAGTGTGGACTTTGCGCATGTAGATGGTCAGACCTTACTCCTAGTGGTTGATGACTACTCGAGATTTCCGTTTGTTGAACCAGTGTCATCTACATCTGCTAGTGCTGTCATCCCCAAGTTGGATCAGCTATTTTCCACATTTGGAGCCCCCCGTGTAGTCAAATCTGATAATGGCCCGCCGTTTAATGGAGAAGAATTTACAAAGTTCGCATGTGTGCTTGGTTTCAAACATCGAAAGGTCACTCCCCTCTGGCCCAGGGCTAATGGAGAAGTTGAGAGGTTTGTGAAAACCTTGAAGAAATGCATCAAAGCAGCCAAGGTAGAAGGGAGAAATTGGAGAAAGGAGCTGCAAGCCATTTTGCGTAACTACCGCACTACGCCCCATGCAACTACTGGTGTTGCTCCGGCTGTACTGTTGCTGAAACGGCCTGTTCGTAACAAGCTACCCCAACCCAATCACATTGACCCGGTAGCTGAGATCGTCCGTGAACGCGACTCCTCACAGAAGCTCAAGATGAAAGCTCATGCTGACAACAAAGCCTATGTGAAACCTTGCAACATCTCCCCTGGCGACGCTGTGCTGGTTAAAAGACCATTTTCAGTATCAAAAGGTGGAACTGTGTATGATCATACCCCCATGACTGTGGTGAGCAAGAAGGGCAGTATGATCACAGCCAAAGGCGAGAATCGCACGGTCACAAGGAATTCGTCATTTTTCAAAAATGTCTACCAACCAGCTGTTAACCATGGAAATGATGAATCCCAGAATAGCAGCTCTGGCTCTTCAGCGGACAAGGAGTGTATTCAGGAGCCGCCACCCGCTCTTGAGAGTTCGAACGTTCCTGGTCCAAAGCCATCAAAGCCTCTGAACACCCAGCACGGCAAAGCTGATTCACCAAGTTCAAGCAACCTTGTACCTGTTCCAGTGAGTCAAGCTGAGACCTCTCAACCTGTTGATCCACCACCGTTGCGCAGATCAACCAGGAGGCGGTTTCCCCGAAAGATTCTGGACTTATAGTTTGCGTTTAAGTTACATTGTGGGCTTATAGTTTAAGTTTAAGTTAGAACTGTGGACTGCAATGGTAGAACTGTTTGAATTTAAGACATTGCTTAGTAACTGTATCTTGTTGTTTTTCAAATACATGTTGGAAACTTCTCGACTAGGAGGAAGGGGATGTAGTGTTCATTTGCATATTGTGTATCGCTAAGGACTATGGGATATGGAAGTAGTCAACAAGCATGGTCGTCGATGTGACTGATGATTGAGGATCCATTAAAGTTCTTTCGTTTATCTTGTGCATCCCAAGTTAATACCAAACGAAAACCTTACACTAAGAGGGGACAATTCTCTATATAACTGAAACTGATTCCCTTCCATCCTTAGAAAATGTATTGTTAGTTATTTAAGATAAATCGAAACCTTAAAATTTTAGACCACGGAAGAGAGCAAGAATTCGGCGATGGACTTAAGGCCTACTCTGGGGCCTTAGGCTGCCTAAGGTCGCCGTCGTTTATATATTTATATATTGCAAGAGATAATGTTGATAATAATAATAATAATAATAATAATAATAATAATAATAATATATTTTTTAATAATAATAGTAAACACCTTTATTCACAATTTAAAAAAAATAACTTACTTACATAATATGCTGGGTATAAAAGACTTGTATCGGCTATAAAATAATTACATGAGTACATTTGAGAGAATAGCAATAAATTATCTTAATGAAATATATCACAAAATACTAAAATCGTTCATACTGGGAATACGCCGTCTCAAACATTCACAATAATAATAATAATAATAATAATAATAATAATAATAATTAAATAATAATAATAACAATAACAATAGATTAATAAATTTACTACTAATACAATAACAATACAATAACAATAGTATAATAATAATAATAATAATAATAATAATAATAATAAATAGATTTATATAGCGCCATATCCTTACTGCTCTAATGGCGCTTTACAATACTGTATTAAAAAGTAATAACTACATTAAAAAGATTATAAAGATCATTAAAAAGATAAGACATAAATAACATGAAACCACAAAATATTTGAAAAAAGCCTTTTTTGAAAAGGTAAGTCTTCAGACATTTCTTAAAAGTAGGTAAAGAAAAACCAGGCTGTCTCATATGAATGGGCAGAGTATTTCACAACCGTGGGGCAGCCACTGCGAAAGCTCTGTCACCATAAGACTTCTGTATCATCAAAAGTGACAGTAAAACGCCACAGCATTGAAATGCTGCAGCGAGAGCAGAAAATAAAGATAAAATAACACTGACCGCCAAAATGCATCGTTCGTCCGCCATTTTCAATGTTTACATGCCTAGCGACTACGCAACAACGTGAAGTAAAGTCACCCCGGGACCCCGGGGTTGTAAGTTTGCATGTAAACGCTGGCCATTTTTCGACCACGGCTAGGCTGGTTACCTCACCTACCTGGGGTCCCCTATGGCAAGCCGTTACTGCCAAAAGCCGTTCGAGTTTTAAATCTTCGTCCAACCGCCTTTTAACATTGGCGAGTTGCAAATCTTCAATGTTGAGATTGGAAAAGGTATGGGCGAGTTTAGTAAAGCGATGGTTGAGTCTTGTTTGGGAAGCTTCAGTTCTTGCTAGCGAGTTTTCAGTTTCTCGCTAGCGAGTTTTCAATTTCTCGCTAGCAAGTTTTTAATTTCTCGCTAGCGAGTTTTTAATTTCTCGCTAGCGAGTTTTTAATTTCTCGCAAGCGAGTTTCCAGTTTCTCGCTAGCGAGTTTCCAGTTTCTCGCTAGCGAGTTTCCAGTTTCTCGCTAGCGAGTTTCCAGTTTCTCGCTAGCGAGTTTTAAATTTCTCGCTAGCGAGTTTTTAATTTCTCGCTAGCGAGTTTTTAATTTCTCGCTGGCGAGTTTTAACCAGGCCTCTTTCCCAGGCCTTCACTTAGTCCTGGGGATTAATAGGTTGTCATCATTCAATATGGCTGATGTTCAAATCTCAACCAACGAGAGTCAAGAAGACCTTGTGAGTTTTTTACTGGTTTTAATGATCTTCTAGAACAGTTAGATTCCGATGCTGACAATTTTGTAACTGAATACTTGGAAAGGAAGCTGGAAGATTAAACTGTTCCCAATGTGGTTAAAAAGTAAAATTCCAAAAAAAAACAGTTCTCATTTTGTAAAGTTCTTGGTGATGGCTAGCAAAGATGTTTACTTGCAATGCCTTACATTGATAAGAATTCTAACTTCCTGATTATTGTCATTGTAGGTTATTTCTGTTGTCATTGTGCTTGAAAAATGGCACTTGTGACAAAACATTTATGTTTGCTGAGAAGTATTGGGCAAATGCTAGCAAGGGTTTTTAATTTTTACGCCTTTGTTTGGGAAGAATTATAATTCCCTGCAGATTGTTATTGTTCCCATAATTGTTGTTGAAATGTAACGTGAGAAACCATTTCTTATGTTGGCTGAACACTAGGTGAATGTCAGCTAAGATGTTTTACTTGTTTTAGCTATATGTTCTATGGTTAGGGAAGCTTTACATTAAAAATGTTACAGGTTATAATAGCTGTTTTACTTATATACTAAGAGCATTCTTGTGTAAAGATGACATTAAATTACTGGCATTGTGTTTGGAGAAGTTATAAAAACTGTATAATCGTTGAAACCATTTATATGGACACCTGCACAGTGTAGCCTGTTCTTTGGCTTGCATGGTCTCAGCTTGAGCCAATAATTAAACATCCACAATGCAGTGCATGAATATGTTGTGGGTCAATTTTATTATTATTTTCTTTGTTTTAAACACCCCTACCTTGATAATACATTCAAAAAATGAAAAAATAAAAATTGAGCCAAGAGTAATTTAACTTTTGATACCTAAACAATGTCAGAAGATGCTCAGGTTTAATCTTTTCAATACATGTCAATATATATTGAAAATATGTATGGATATATATGTTGTCCATACATAACAATGTCAGTCATGTCATTGAAAACCCTTCAGATAGAGATAGATAGATACTTTATTCTGATTAAAACTGCAGCCAAAAGCTGAATTAGATTAATCATTACAATAATAAAATCTAATAAGAATATGAGAAAATATATAATAAAAATGTACTCGTGTAGCTAAAAATTCATACAACAACACCAGGTGAACTGAAATTAGCATAATACCTGGGTAAGAAGATTGCTGTATTCCACATTGCAACACAGGTTAATACAAATTGGCGCGTAAGAAGACGGTTCTGTCAGCTTGGAAACCCATGAGCTGAAATTGTCTTTCTGATTGATTTAACCAAGCAGAGTCAACTTGCAATATCTTGTGTGTAATTTCAAGGGTTTTCAATGACATGACTGACATTGTTATGTATGGACAATATATATATCCATACGTATTTTCAATATATATTGACATGTATTAAAAAGAATAAACCTGAGCATCTTCTGACATTGTTTAGGTATCAAAAGTTAAATTACTCTTGGCTCAAGTTTTATTTTTTCATTTTTTGTGTGTATTATCAAGGTAGGGGTGTTTAAAACAAAGAAAATAATAATAAAATTGACCCACAACATATTCATGCACTGCATTGTGGATGTTTGATTATTGGCTCAAGCTGAGACCATGCAAGCCAAAGAACAGGCTACACTGTGCAGGTGTCCATATAAATGGTTTCAACGATTATACAGTTTTTATAACTTCTCCAAACACAACGCCAGTAATTTAATGTCATCTTTACACAAGAATGCTCTAAGTATATAAGTAAAACAGCTATTATAACCTGTAACATTTTTAATGTAAAGCTCTTCCCTAACCATAGAACATATAGCTAAAGCAAGTAAAACATCTTAGCTGACATTCACCTAGTGTTCAGCCAACATAAGAAATGGTTTCTCACGTTACATTTCAACAACAATTACGGGAACAATAACAATCTGCAGGGAATTATAATCTTCCCAAACAAAGGCGTAAAAATTAAAAACCCTTGCTAGCATTTGCCCAATACTTCTCAGCAAACATAAATGTTTTGTCACAAGTGCCATTTTTCAAGCACAATGACAACAGAAATAACCTACAATGACAATAATCAGGAAGTTAGAATTCTTATCAATGTAAGGCATTGCAAGTAAACATCTTTGCTAGCCATCACCAAGAACTTTACAAAATGAGAACTGTTTTTTTGGAATTTTACTTTTTAACCACATTGGGAACAGTTTAATCTTCCAGCTTCCTTTCCAAGTATTCAGTTATAAAATTTTTAGCATCGGAATCTAACTGTTCTAGAAGATCATTAAAACCAGTAAAAAAACTCACAAGGTCTTCTTGACTCTCGTTGGTTGAGATTTGAACATCAGCCATATTGAATGATGACAACCTATTAATCCCCAGGATTAAGTGAAGGCCTGGGAAAGAGGCCTGGTTAAAACTCGCTAGCGAGAAACTAAAAACTCGCTAGCGAGAAATTAAAAACTCGCTAGCGAGAAATTAAAAACTCGCTAGCGAGAAATTTAAAACTCGCTAGCGAGAAATTTAAAACTCGCTAGCGAGAAACTGGAAACTCGCTAGCGAGAAACTGGAAACTCGCTAGCGAGAAATTAAAAACTCGCTTGCGAGAAATTAAAAACTCGCTAGCTAGAAATTAAAAACTCGCTAGCGAGAAATTAAAAACTCGCTAGCGAGAAATTAAAAACTCGCTAGCGAGAAATTAAAAACTCGCTAGCGAGAAATTGAAAACTCGCTAGCGAGAAACTGAAAACTCACTAGCAAGAAATGGAAAACTCGCTAGCGAGAACTGAAGCTTCCCAAACAAGACTCAACCATCGCTTTACTAAACCCGCCCATACTTTTTCCAATCTCAACATTGAAGATTTGCAACTCGCCAATGTTAAAAGGCGGTTGGACAAAGATTTAAAACTCGAACGGCTTTTGGCAGTAACGGCTTGCCATAGTCCCCCACCTCCATGTAAACAGGCCCTTAGCTGTCTGTGTTCAACCTGGAGAAATGAGAAGAAATGTCAATAAATAAGTTATTTTCTCTGCTTTTCTCTGCTTGAGCCCAAATTTCCAAATTTCGTAAATTCGCCAAAAAAAAAAAAAACAATAAAGATATCTGATGTCTTGGACGATTTGTAACAAAAATGCCTTTCACTACTACCTTTTTATATTTGTAAGACCATAACTGAAGGTGAACTGAATCTCGTTAATTATGGGAAACAATACACTCGTGAAATTCAAGAATGCCTAAACCCATATGAAAAGTCCTACGTTACAATGTTCTTAGCGGGGTCACAATTTAACATATCGAGCAAAATATCACAATATTAACTTGTTTATTTTGAGTCAATCCCCTCCCCCGGGTATTGATATTCTCCCTTAAGACATACTTAATAAGACAATATATCAGAATGCTAAGGAGACATATGCGGTATGTTACGATCACTTCTGGGTTGCAGCAGTTAAACAGTAACTGACTACAGTAAATGGCTGCAAAAGGAATGAGAAACTAGAATGGACTTTTCTGAAATACGATATTGCGCTAGGGTCTAAGAGCTAAACAATGCAATCAAAAATGACTATGCTTTCTTCAAATCAGTATTGCAGACATCCTGAATTCAATCCGCAAAAAGAAGTAGACATCAACGAATTATGCTAGTTTGCTTTCACGTAATTAGCCATTGGTTTTGTGGCAACAACTATAACAATCTTTATTCGTGTTTTACAATAAAAAAATAAATATAATAAGAGAGTTGAAAAAAGGAAAGGGCACGGCCACTTAGAAGTAGCTTAAGCTAATCAAGCTAAGTGGCTGTGCCAAGCGGAAAGAAATTGCAAAAGAGGTACTGGACATAAAACATTGGACATGATTTCCATTGATTCACGCGCACATACGCTATAAAGCTGGAACATAGCTATAACAATTTTGTCCGGGTAAGGACAGAAGGCTTTGTTCACCCAAGATAAACTTAAAAACTTTTAAAATTTGGAAGTTCTGAAAATTTCGTGGAACATGACTTAACGATTTTCTTCATAGAGAACTTGGTCATGTCTGGCCGAATATTTAACAATTATTGGACGAGGTTGAGCAAAATATCGTGATTTGTCAGTGGCGAGCCGATCACTTATTTGCCGAAGCCGAAGGCTGAGGCAAATAATTGATCTGCGAGACACTGACAAATCACGATATTTTGCGATACCCGAGTTCAATAATTGTTTTATCATTCGATCACCAAGTTTGTTTTCATATTTTAATCACTTCCTGGAAGCTCAGGGAAGCGGTCTGCCACTTTTCTTTCGAGAACGTGGTTCCAACTACGCATGAGCAGCATGTTATTTGCAGCAAAACACGTTTAGACGGTACTACGCATGAGCAGACCATTATTTGTAGGCAGTTATTTGCAGGTCACGTGGTGGGCTCTCGGTCAATGTAAAGAAAGTAAAAAATGCATCGAATGATAATTTGAATTATCATTCAACAAATTGTAACACTATCCAAATATGGTCATGATGCTCTCGATATCTGTCATCCGTAGGTAACAGATATCCGGCTTCGTACGTGGGAAGAAAAAGTGAAGTGAGAAAATGTCCACAGAGACATTTACAAGGATTTAGGCTGTTTTGTTATCAATTTGTTGAATAATAAAACAATTATCCTGGGAAATCGCGCGGAATATCGTCTGATACTTAGTCGACGAGGCCGTAGGATAATTGTTAAATAATAAGGAGGCATATATTCTTTCTTGAAGTGAAACCGTTAAAGTATAGGTAATAGCATGACTTGTAGTTGTATTTGGCAATAATACCGCGAGTGATTTCAAAATTGTGCAAAATACCACGGGCCGCTCTACCAACTGAGCTATCGAAGGAAGGCGTACGCAATTACGACATCAGAGGGTAGACCTTATTTCATGCCAAACCGGTAACATTAGAGAGGAATTTAGCAGATTCGATCTTTTCCTTTCATAATTAAGGTAACGAGAATACGAGTTCAAGGAAAACCTAATGACAACAGTTATGTATACTCAAATAAAATACTTTGAAAAGGGACGCGCGAGCTGTAGGTTAAGTTAAAAAAAAGAACGAAAAAGATTCCTTCGAGCCAGATTCGATAGCAATTCATCTTCTACAGTCCTCCGCTCTACCAACTGAGCTATCGAAGGAAGGCGTACGCAATTACGATATCAGAGGGTAGACCTTATTTCATGCCAAATCGGTAACATTAGAGAGGAATTTAGCAGATTCGATCTTTTCCTTTCATAATTAAGGTAACGAGAATACGAGTTCAAGGAAAACCTAATGACAACAGTTATGTATACTCAAATAAAATACTTTGAAAAGGGACGCGCAAGCTGTAGGTTAAGTTAAAAAAAAGAGAAAAAGATTCCTTCGAGCCGGATTCGAACCAGCGACCTAAGAATATCAATTCATCTTCTACAGTCCTCCGCTTTACCAACTGAGCTATGGAAAGAAGGCGTATCCAATTACGATTTCAGTGGATAGACCTTATTTCATGTCAAACCGGTAACATTCAAAAACAATTTAGTAGATTCGATCTTTTCTTTTCATAATTAAGGTAACAAGAATACAAGTTTCAAGGAAAACCTAATTAAAAAGTTATGTACACTAAAATAAAATACTCTGAAAGTGGAACTTGCGAGCTGTAGGTTAAGTTAAAAAAAAGAAAAAGATTCCTTCGAGCAGGATTCGAACCAGCGACCTAAGGATATCAATTCGTCTTCTCCAGTCCTCCGCTCTACCAACTGAGCTATCAAAGGAAGGCGTACTCAATCACGATATCGGAGGGTAGACCTTATTTCATGCCAAACCGGTAACATTAGAGAGGAATTTAGCAGATTCGATGTTTTCTTTTCTTAATTAAGGTAACGAGAATACGAGTTCAAGAAAAACCTAATGACAACAGTTATGTCTACTCAAATAAAATACTTTGAAAGGGGACCCGCGAGCTGTAGGTTAAGTTAAAAAGAAAAAGATTCCGTCGAGCCGGATTCGAACCAGCGACCTAAGGATATCAATTCATCTTCTACAGTCCTCCGCTCTACCAACTGAGGTATCGAGGGAAGGCGGACGCAATTACGATATCAGAGGGTAGACCTTATTTCATGCCAAACCGGTAACATTAGAGAGGAATTTAGCAGATTCGATATTTTCCTTTCATAATTAAGGTAACGAGAATACGAGTTCAAGGAAAACCTAATGACAACAGTTATGTATACTCAAATAAAATACTTTGAAAGGGGACCCGCGAGCTGTAGGTTAAGTTAAAAAAAAAAGAAAAAGATTCCTTCGAGCCGGATTCGAACCAGCGACCTAAGGATATCAATTCATCTTTTACAGTCCTTCGCTCTACCAACTGAGCTATCGGAGGAAGGCGTACGCAATTACCATATCGGAGGGTAGACAATATTTCATGCCAAACCGGTAACATTAGAGAGGAATTTAGCAGATTCGATGTTTTCTTTTCTTAATTAAGGTAACGAGAATACGAGTTCAAGGAAAACCTAATGACAACAGTTATGTATACTCAAATAAAATACTTTGAAAGGGGACCCGCGAGCTGTAGGTTAAGTTAAAAAGAAAAAGATTCCTTCGAGCCGGATTCGAACCAGCGACCTAAGGATATCAATTCATCTTCTACAGTCCTTCGCTCTACCAACTGAGCTATCGAAGGAAGGCGTACGCAATTACGATATCACAGGGTAGAACTTATTTCAAGCCAAATCGTAACATTAGAGAGGAATTTCGCAGATTCGATCTTTTCCTTTTATAATTAAGGTAACGAAAATACGAGTTCAAGGAAAACCTAATGACAACAGTTATGTATACTCAAATAAAATACTTTGAAAGGGGACGCGCAAGCTGTAGGTTAAGTTAAAAAAAAAAGAGAAAAAGATTCCTTCGACCCGGATTCGAACCAGCGACCTAAGGATATCAATTCATCTTCTACAGTCCTCCGCTCTACCAACTGAACTATCGAAGGAAGGCGCACGCATTTACGATATCAGAGGGTAGACCTTATTTCATGCCAAGCCGGTAACATTAGAGAGGAATTTAGCAGATTCGATCTTTTCTTTTCTTAATTAAGGTAACGAGAATACGAGTTCAAGGAAAACCTAATGACAACAGTTATGTATACTCAAATAAAATACTTTGAAAGGGGACGCGCGAGCTGTAGGTTAAGTTAAAAAAAAGAAAAAGATTCCTTCGAGCCGGATTCGAACCAGCGACCTAAGGATATCAATTCACCTTCTACAGTCCTCCGCTCTACCAACTGAGCTATCGAAGGAAGGCGTACGCAATTACGATATCGGAGGGTAGACCTTATTTCATGTCAAACCGGTAACATTCAAGAACAATTTAGTAGATTCGATCTTTTCTTTTCATAATTAAGGTAACAAGAATACAAGTTTCAAGGAAAACCTAATTAAAAAGTTATGTACACTAAAATAAAATACTCTGAAAGTGGAACTTGCGAGCTGTAGGTTAAGTTAAAGAAAAGAAAAAGATTCCTTCGAGCCAGATTCGAACCAGCGACCTAAGGATATCAATTCATCTTCTACAGTCCTCCGCTCTACCAACTGAGCTATCGAAGGAAGGCGTACTCAATCACGATATCGGAGGGTAGTCCTTATTTCATGCCAAACCGACATGCCAAACTTAATTAAGGTAACGAGAATACGAGTTCAAGGAAAACCTAAGGACAACAGTTATGTATACTCAAATAAAATACTTTGAAAAGGGACGCGCGAGCTGTAGGTTAAGTTAAAAAAAAAAGAAAAAGATTCCTTCGAGCTGGATTCGAACCAGCGACCTAAGGATATCAATTCATCTTCTACAGTCCTTCGCTCTACCAACTGAGCTTTTGAAGGAAGGCGTCACAATTACGATATCACAGGGTAGAACTTATTTCAAGCCAAATCGGAACATTAGAGAGGAATTTAGCCGATTCGATGTTTTCTTTTCTTAATTAAGGTAACGAGAATACGAGTTCAAGGAAAACCTAATGACAACAGTTACGTATACTCAAATAAAATACTTTGAAAAAAGACGCGCGAGCTGTAGGTTAAGTTAAAAAAAGAAAAAGATTCCTTCGAGCCAGATTCGATATCAATTCATCTTCTACAGTCCTCCGCTCTACCAACTGAGCTATCGAAGGAAGGCGTACGCAATTACGATATCAGAGGGTAGACCTTATTTCATGCCAAACTGGTAACATTAGGGAGGAATTTAGCAGATTCGATGTTTTCTTTTCTTAATTAAGGTAACGAGAATAAGAGTTCAAGGAAAACCTAATGACAACAGTTATGTATACTCAAATAAAATACTTTGAAAAGGGACGCGCAAGCTGTAGGTTAAGTTAAAAAAAAAGAGAAAAAGATTCCTTCGAGCCGGATTCGAACCAGCGACCTAAGGATATCAATTCATCTTCTCCAGTCCTCCGCTCTACCAACTGAACTGTCGAAGGAAGGCGCACGCATTTACGATATCAGAGGGTAGACCTTATTTCATGCCAAACCGGTAACATTAGAGAGGAATTTAGCAGATTCGATCTTTTCTTTTCTTAATTAAGGTAACGAAAATACGAGTTCAAGGAAAACCTAATGACAACAGTTATGTATACTCAAATAAAATACTTTGAAAGGGGACCCGCGAGCTGTAGGTTAAGTTAAAAACAAAAGAAAAAATTCCTTCGCGCCGGATTCGAACCAGCGACCTAAGGATATCAATTAATCTTCTACAGTCCTCCGCTCTACCAACTGAGCTATCGAAGGAAGGTGTACGCAATTACGATATCAGAGGGTAGACCTTATTTCATGTCAAACCGGTAACATTCAAGAACAATTTAGTAGATTCGATCTTTTCTTTTTATAATTAAGGTAACAAGAATACAAGTTTCAAGGAAAACCTAATTAAAAAGTTATGTACACTAAAATAAAATACTCTGAAAGTGGAACTTGCGAGCTGAAGGTTAAGTTAAAAAAAAGAAAAAGATTCCTTCGAGCCGGATTCGAACCAGCGACCTAAGGATATCAATTCATCTTCTACAGTCCTCCGCTCTACCAACTGAGCTATCGAAGGAAGGCGTACGCATCACCATATCGGAGGGTAGACCATATTTCATGCAAAACCGGTAACATTAGAGAGGAATTTAGCAGCTTCGATGTTTTCTTTTCTTAATTAAGGTAACGAGAATACGAGTTCAAGGAAAACCTAATGACAACAGTTATGTATACTCAAATAAAATACTTTTTAAAATTTTTGTAGTTTTTAGTTAGGGAAATTGTTTTTATACAGGGTTAACCTCACGATTTCCCTTTTCAGGATGTTTTTATATTTGTGTTGTAACTTCACCTCCTGAATAAAATGTTATGTTATGTTAAAGGGGACCCGCGAGCCGTAGGTTAAGTTAAAAAGAAAAAGATTCCTTCGAGCCGGATTCGAACCAGCGACCTAAGGATATCAATTCATCTTCTACAGTCCTCCGCTCTGCCAACTGAGCTATCGAAGGAAGGCGTACGCAATTACGATATCAGAGGGTAGACCTTAATTCATGTCAAACCGGTAACATTCAAGAACAATTTAGTAGATTCGATCTTTTCTTTTCATAATTAAGGTAACAAGAATACAAGTTTCAAGGAAAACCTAATTAAAAAGTTATGTACACTAAAATAAAATACTCTGAAAGTGGAACTTGCGAGCTGTAGGTTAAGTTAAAAAAAAGAAAAAGATTCCTTCGAGCCGGATTCGAACCAGCGACCTAAGGATATCAAATCATCTTCTACAGTCCTCCGCTCTACCAACTGAGCTATCGAAGGAAGGCGTACGCAATTACGATATCAGAGAGTAGAAGTTATTTCATGCCAAACCGGTAACATTAGAGAGGAATTTAGCAGATTCGATCTTTTCCTTTCACAATTAAGGTAACGAGAATAAGAGTTCAAGGAAAACCTAATGACAACAGTTATGTATACTCAAATAAAATACTTTAAAAAGGGACGCGCAAGCTGTAGTTTAAGTTAAAAAAAAAAGAAAAAGATTCCTTCGAGCCGGATTCGAACCAGCGACCTAAGGATATCAATTCATCTTCTACAGTCCTCCGCTCTACCAACTGAGCTATCGAAGGAAGGCGTACGCAATTACGATATCAGAGGGTAGACCTTAATTCATGTCAAACCGGTAACATTCAAGAACAATTTAGTAGATTCGATCTTTTCTTTTCATAATTAAGGTAACAAGAATACAAGTTTCAAGGAAAACCTAATTAAAAAGTTATGTACACTAAAATAAAATACTCTGAAAGTGGAACTTGCGAGCTGTAGGTTAAGTTAAAAAAAAGAAAAAGATTCCTTCGAGCCGGATTCGAACCAGCGACCTAAGAATATCAAATCATCTTCTACAGTCCTCCGCTCTACCAACTGAGCTATCGAAGGAAGGCGTACGCAATTACGATATCAGAGGGTAGAACTTATTTCATGCCAAACCGGTAACATTAGAGAGGAATTTAGCAGATTCGATCTTTTCCTTTCACAATTAAGGTAACGAGAATAAGAGTTCAAGGAAAACCTAATGACAACAGTTATGTATACTCAAATAAAATACTTTGAAAAGGGACGCGCAAGCTGTAGTTTAAGTTAAAAAAAAAAGAAAAAGATTCCTTCGAGCCGGATTCGAACCAGCGACCTAAGGATATCAATTCATCTTCTACAGTCCTCCGCGCCACCAACTGAGCTATCGAAGGAAGGCGTACGCAATTACGATATCAGAGGGTAGAGCTTATTTCATGTCAAACCGGTAAAATTCAAGAACAATTTAGTAGATTCGATCTTTTCTTTTCATAATTAAGGTAACAAGAATACAAGTTTCAAGGAAAACCTAATTAAAAAGTTATGTACACTAAAATAAAATACTCTGAAAGTGGAACTTGCGAGCTGTAGGTTAAGTTAAAAAAAAGAAAAAGATTCCTTCGAGCCGGATTCGAACCAGCGACCTAAGGATATCAATTCATCTTCTACAGTCCTTCGCTCTACCAACTGAGCTATCGAAGGAAGGCGTACGCAATTACGATATCACAGGGTAGAACTTATTTCAAGCCAAATCGTAACATTAGAGAGGAATTTCGCAGATTCGATCTTTTCCTTTTATAATTAAGGTAACGAAAATACGAGTTCAAGGAAAACCTAATGACAACAGTTATGTATACTCAAATAAAATACTTTGAAAGGGGACGCGCAAGCTGTAGGTTAAGTTAAAAAAAAAAGAGAAAAAGATTCCTTCGACCCGGATTCGAACCAGCGACCTAAGGATATCAATTCATCTTCTACAGTCCTCCGCTCTACCAACTGAACTATCGAAGGAAGGCGCACGCATTTACGATATCAGAGGGTAGACCTTATTTCATGCCAAGACGGTAACATTAGAGAGGAATTTAGCAGATTCGATCTTTTCTTTTCTTAATTAAGGTAACGAGAATACGAGTTCAAGGAAAACCTAATGACAACAGTTATGTATACTCAAATAAAATACTTTGAAAGGGGACGCGCGAGCTGTAGGTTAAGTTAAAAAAAAGAAAAAGATTCCTTCGAGCCGGATTCGAACCAGCGACCTAAGGATATCAATTCACCTTCTACAGTCCTCCGCTCTACCAACTGAGCTATCGAAGGAAGGCGTACGCAATTACGATATCGGAGGGTAGACCTTATTTCATGTCAAACCGGTAACATTCAAGAACAATTTAGTAGATTCGATCTTTTCTTTTCATAATTAAGGTAACAAGAATACAAGTTTCAAGGAAAACCTAATTAAAAAGTTATGTACACTAAAATAAAATACTCTGAAAGTGGAACTTGCGAGCTGTAGGTTAAGTTAAAGAAAAGAAAAAGATTCCTTCGAGCCAGATTCGAACCAGCGACCTAAGGATATCAATTCATCTTCTACAGTCCTCCGCTCTACCAACTGAGCTATCGAAGGAAGGCGTACTCAATCACGATATCGGAGGGTAGTCCTTATTTCATGCCAAACCGACATGCCAAACTTAATTAAGGTAACGAGAATACGAGTTCAAGGAAAACCTAAGGACAACAGTTATGTATACTCAAATAAAATACTTTGAAAAGGGACGCGCGAGCTGTAGGTTAAGTTAAAAAAAAAAGAAAAAGATTCCTTCGAGCTGGATTCGAACCAGCGACCTAAGGATATCAATTCATCTTCTACAGTCCTTCGCTCTACCAACTGAGCTTTTGAAGGAAGGCGTCACAATTACGATATCACAGGGTAGAACTTATTTCAAGCCAAATCGGAACATTAGAGAGGAATTTAGCCGATTCGATGTTTTCTTTTCTTAATTAAGGTAACGAGAATACGAGTTCAAGGAAAACCTAATGACAACAGTTACGTATACTCAAATAAAATACTTTGAAAAAAGACGCGCGAGCTGTAGGTTAAGTTAAAAAAAGAAAAAGATTCCTTCGAGCCAGATTCGATATCAATTCATCTTCTACAGTCCTCCGCTCTACCAACTGAGCTATCGAAGGAAGGCGTACGCAATTACGATATCAGAGGGTAGACCTTATTTCATGCCAAACTGGTAACATTAGGGAGGAATTTAGCAGATTCGATGTTTTCTTTTCTTAATTAAGGTAACGAGAATAAGAGTTCAAGGAAAACCTAATGACAACAGTTATGTATACTCAAATAAAATACTTTGAAAAGGGACGCGCAAGCTGTAGGTTAAGTTAAAAAAAAAAGAGAAAAAGATTCCTTCGAGCCGGATTCGAACCAGCGACCTAAGGATATCAATTCATCTTCTCCAGTCCTCCGCTCTACCAACTGAACTGTCGAAGGAAGGCGCACGCATTTACGATATCAGAGGGTAGACCTTATTTCATGCCAAACCGGTAACATTAGAGAGGAATTTAGCAGATTCGATCTTTTCTTTTCTTAATTAAGGTAACGAAAATACGAGTTCAAGGAAAACCTAATGACAACAGTTATGTATACTCAAATAAAATACTTTGAAAGGGGACCCGCGAGCTGTAGGTTAAGTTAAAAACAAAAGAAAAAATTCCTTCGCGCCGGATTCGAACCAGCGACCTAAGGATATCAATTAATCTTCTACAGTCCTCCGCTCTACCAACTGAGCTATCGAAGGAAGGTGTACGCAATTACGATATCAGAGGGTAGACCTTATTTCATGTCAAACCGGTAACATTCAAGAACAATTTAGTAGATTCGATCTTTTCTTTTTATAATTAAGGTAACAAGAATACAAGTTTCAAGGAAAACCTAATTAAAAAGTTATGTACACTAAAATAAAATACTCTGAAAGTGGAACTTGCGAGCTGAAGGTTAAGTTAAAAAAAAGAAAAAGATTCCTTCGAGCCGGATTCGAACCAGCGACCTAAGGATATCAATTCATCTTCTACAGTCCTCCGCTCTACCAACTGAGCTATCGAAGGAAGGCGTACGCATCACCATATCGGAGGGTAGACCATATTTCATGCAAAACCGGTAACATTAGAGAGGAATTTAGCAGCTTCGATGTTTTCTTTTCTTAATTAAGGTAACGAGAATACGAGTTCAAGGAAAACCTAATGACAACAGTTATGTATACTCAAATAAAATACTTTTTAAAATTTTTGTAGTTTTTAGTTAGGGAAATTGTTTTTATACAGGGTTAACCTCACGATTTCCCTTTTCAGGATGTTTTTATATTTGTGTTGTAACTTCACCTCCTGAATAAAATGTTATGTTATGTTAAAGGGGACCCGCGAGCCGTAGGTTAAGTTAAAAAGAAAAAGATTCCTTCGAGCCGGATTCGAACCAGCGACCTAAGGATATCAATTCATCTTCTACAGTCCTCCGCTCTGCCAACTGAGCTATCGAAGGAAGGCGTACGCAATTACGATATCAGAGGGTAGACCTTAATTCATGTCAAACCGGTAACATTCAAGAACAATTTAGTAGATTCGATCTTTTCTTTTCATAATTAAGGTAACAAGAATACAAGTTTCAAGGAAAACCTAATTAAAAAGTTATGTACACTAAAATAAAATACTCTGAAAGTGGAACTTGTGAGCTGTAGGTTAAGTTAAAAAAAAGAAAAAGATTCCTTCGAGCCGGATTCGAACCAGCGACCTAAGGATATCAAATCATCTTCTACAGTCCTCCGCTCTACCAACTGAGCTATCGAAGGAAGGCGTACGCAATTACGATATCAGAGAGTAGAAGTTATTTCATGCCAAACCGGTAACATTAGAGAGGAATTTAGCAGATTCGATCTTTTCCTTTCACAATTAAGGTAACGAGAATAAGAGTTCAAGGAAAACCTAATGACAACAGTTATGTATACTCAAATAAAATACTTTAAAAAGGGACGCGCAAGCTGTAGTTTAAGTTAAAAAAAAAAGAAAAAGATTCCTTCGAGCCGGATTCGAACCAGCGACCTAAGGATATCAATTCATCTTCTACAGTCCTCCGCTCTACCAACTGAGCTATCGAAGGAAGGCGTACGCAATTACGATATCAGAGGGTAGACCTTAATTCATGTCAAACCGGTAACATTCAAGAACAATTTAGTAGATTCGATCTTTTCTTTTCATAATTAAGGTAACAAGAATACAAGTTTCAAGGAAAACCTAATTAAAAAGTTATGTACACTAAAATAAAATACTCTGAAAGTGGAACTTGCGAGCTGTAGGTTAAGTTAAAAAAAAGAAAAAGATTCCTTCGAGCCGGATTCGAACCAGCGACCTAAGAATATCAAATCATCTTCTACAGTCCTCCGCTCTACCAACTGAGCTATCGAAGGAAGGCGTACGCAATTACGATATCAGAGGGTAGAACTTATTTCATGCCAAACCGGTAACATTAGAGAGGAATTTAGCAGATTCGATCTTTTCCTTTCACAATTAAGGTAACGAGAATAAGAGTTCAAGGAAAACCTAATGACAACAGTTATGTATACTCAAATAAAATACTTTGAAAAGGGACGCGCAAGCTGTAGTTTAAGTTAAAAAAAAAAGAAAAAGATTCCTTCGAGCCGGATTCGAACCAGCGACCTAAGGATATCAATTCATCTTCTACAGTCCTCCGCTCTACCAACTGAGCTATCGAAGGAAGGCGTACGCAATTACGATATCAGAGGGTAGAGCTTATTTCATGTCAAACCGGTAAAATTCAAGAACAATTTAGTAGATTCGATCTTTTCTTTTCATAATTAAGGTAACAAGAATACAAGTTTCAAGGAAAACCTAATTAAAAAGTTATGTACACTAAAATAAAATACTCTGAAAGTGGAACTTGCGAGCTGTAGGTTAAGTTAAAAAAAAGAAAAAGATTCCTTCGAGCCGGATTCGAACCAGCGACCTAAGGATATCAATTCATCTTCTACAGTCCTCCGCTCTACCAACTGAGCTATCGAAGGAAGGCGTACGCAATTACGATATCAGAGGGTAGACCTTAATTCATGTCAAACCGGTAACATTCAAGAACAATTTAGTAGATTCGATCTTTTCTTTTCATAATTAAGGTAACAAGAATACAAGTTTCAAGGAAAACCTAATTAAAAAGTTATGTACACTAAAATAAAATACTCTGAAAGTGGAACTTGCGAGCTGTAGGTTAAGTTAAAAAAAAGAAAAAGATTCCTTCGAGCCGGATTCGAACCAGCGACCTAAGGATATCAATTTATCTTCTACAGTCCTCCGCTCTGCCAACTGAGCTATCGAAGGAAGGCGTACGCAATTACGATATCAGAGGGTAGACCTTAATTCATGTCAAACCGGTAACATTCAAGAACAATTTAGTAGATTCGATCTTTTCTTTTCATAATTAAGGTAACAAGAATACAAGTTTCAAGGAAAACCTAATTAAAAAGTTATGTACACTAAAATAAAATACTCTGAAAGTGGAACTTGCGAGCTGTAGGTTAAGTTAAAAAAAAGAAAAAGATTCCTTCGAGCCGGATTCGAACCAGCGACCTAAGGATATCAATTCATCTTCTACAGTCTTCCGCTCTACCAACTGAGCTATCGAAGGAAGGCGTACGCAATTACGATATCACAGGGTAGAACTTATTTCATGCCAAATCGTAACATTAGAGAGGAATTTAGCAGATTCGATCTTTTCCTTTTATAATTAAGGTAACGAGAATACGAGTTCAAGGAAAACCTAATGACAACAGTTATGTATACTCAAATAAAATACTTTGTAAAGGGACGCGGGAGCTGTAGGTTAAGTTAAAAAAAAGAAAAAGATTCCTTCGAGCCGGATTCGAACCAGCGACCTAAGGATATCAATTCATCTTCTACAGTCCTCCGCTCTACTAACTGAGTTATCGAAGGAAGGCGTACGCAATTACGATATCAGAGGGTAGACCTTATTTCATGCCAAACCGGTAACATTAGAAAGGAATTTAGCAGATTCCATCTTTTGTTTTCATAATTAAGGTAACGAGAATACGAGTTCAAGGAAAACCTAATGACAACAGTTATGTATACTCAAATAAAATACTTTGAAAAGGGACGCGCAAGCTGTAGGTTAAGTTAAAAAAAAAAGAGAAAAAGATTCCTTCGAGCCGGATTCGAACCAGCGACCTAAGGATATCAATTCATCTTCTACAGTCCTCCGCTCTACCAACTGAACTGTCGAAGGAAGGGGCACGCAATTACGATATCGGAGGGTAGACCTTATTTCATGCCAAACCGGTAACATTAGAGAGGAATTTAGCAGATTCGATCTTTTCTTTTCTTAATTAAGGTAACGAGAATACGAGTTCAAGGAAAACCTAATGACAACAGTTATGTATACTCAAATAAAATACTTTGAAAGGGGACCCGCGAGCTGTAGGTTAAGTTAAAAAAAAAAGAAAAAATTCCTTCGCGCCGGATTCGAACCAGCGACCTAAGGATATGAATTCATCTTCTACAGTACTTCGCTCTACCAACTACATTGTTTCTGTGCATCCTTACTTCGCACGGAAGATTTGAGGCTTTATCTTGGAGCATCCATTGGCTGTTGTGAGTCTTGGATTTATTCTATCTTTACCCTAGTGCATTTCCATTGAATTGTTGGCTTATTTTTCAAATTTTGTTGGCGTTTTTTTCCCTTGTGGTTGTGTCTTCATTAGCGTGTTTTGTTTTGGTGCCTTTGTTCATCGGCTCAATAGTTGTTTCTATTGTGCTTCGTTTCTGAAATTTTTTCTCGTTTTTGAATATTTAATTCTAAATTTTGTCTGCGCTATCTGTTGGTCTGCTTTGCGTCAACTGAGGGTTTTATTCCTTTCCCTTCTCACAATTTTGTCATTCCGCTGAGTGCTTGCTTTGTTGGTCGCTCGGTTTGCCCGAACGTTTTTTCGGTCTGTGGCTTTTTGCCGTTCTTGTAGGCGGCTCGTCTCGCTCGTGACTCTTATTCGTGCCGCTTTCGCGGGGCTTTTTCGGTGCCCTGTTTTTTCGCCTGTATTCCGTGTGATCGGCCTCCGATTTTGTCCCGTTTGTTATAGTCATTTGTGGGTCTTGACTTCTCCTGTCGGTTCGCGTTCTGCCTATTTTGCATTTTGCGCGCTAAAAGTCGAACTTGGCTTTAGTGCTAATTTATTCGCCGCTCCCTGTTTTTTCCCGCGCGCGCGGTTTTTGCTATTTAAAGTCTATCACTTACCTGTACCTGACCCACGCTTCGTTTTGTGTCTTTGTTGAAGCGTGTACCTTCTGTACACGTGCATTATCTTATTAATAATAATATTGTTATAATAGGGTGTGTCCTTTGGGACTGTATTGTTTAGTTAATCGATAGTATACTGTAAGTTAACTGGAATACTTAAAGTGATAATTACCTAAAGAAAGAATATTTACAGTAAGGATATTTAAAGAAAGGAATATTTAAAGAAGGAATACTTAAGGAAAGAAATATTTAAAGAAAGAAATATTTAAAGAAATAAACATTTAAGGAAAGAAATATTTAAGGCAAGAAATATTTAAAGAAAGAAATATTTAAAGAAAGGAAAGAAATATTTAAGAAAGGAATATTTAAAGAAAGATTATTGAACGAAAGATTATTGAACAGAGGTTTACTTAAAGAGAGAATATTTAAGTTAACTTAAAGCTTGCCCACGATCATGTGGGAGAAAACTGTCACCCTCCTCCCTGGTAACAGGCTTAGGTCTAAGCCCCGTCGTGAGGTTGTCATTGATATAATCACGGCTTTTGAACCCTGCCATGTAGACTCTGTGCAGTTTGGTTATGACAACATTCGCGTTGCTTTCGAGACCCCACAGGGTCGGACTGAGGCTCTCAAAAAACCTTCCATTGAGGTGTGTAAGGAGAAAATTAAGATTGATGGTGGTGGCGCCCCCATCCTTACTGTCGTTCTTTTTGATTATCCCTTTGAAGGCCCGATGGAGCCTGTTATTGAAGCTTTGGGTGATTTTGGCGACTTTAAAAGCTTTCGCTTTCAAAAATATCCCTATGAGGATATGGACATCTACACGGGGTCGCGCCTCATTCGCATGACCTTACATGAGGAAGTTGATGAATTGCCTCGGTATATCACAATTAGTGGTTATTATTGTCGCCTCTGGCACAGAGGTCAGACCATACGATGCAATATCTGTAACGAAGGTGGGCATAAGGCGGCTTCTTGTCCCTATAAAGGGAAATGTTTAAGGTGTAAAGGAGAAGGGCACATTGCTCGCAATTGCCCCATTCGTGATCGTGCTTTTGTTGATGCCCAGGACCCCCCGGTGGGCGTTCCTCCGAGTGAGGATCCTGTGCAGGGTGTCCAAAATGAGGTCCAAAATGAGGTCCAAAATATTAATGTGGTTCACAATGAGGCTCAAAAAGGGGTCCAAGAAGAGGTCCAAAATGTGGTTCAAGATGTCCAAAATGTTGGCCATAATGCTGATACGATTCCTAACCTGGTCGAGAATTGTGATCCTGCGGCTGAGCTGGGCTCTACCTCTGTTACCGACTCTGTTCTTTTGAATGCTGATCCCCAAAATTCCGTTGTCACTGACGACTCCCTTGATACTCGGGATAATGAGCTTAGTGAGTTTAGTGAGCTGTCGCAGAGTATTTTGAGTGGTATGGGCGTTGCCCATGATGGTGATAGCGTTTCGGATTCCCTTGTGGATGTGGATATGGGCACTGTCAACCCTCGGAAGCGTTCGCTTTCTGAAGGGTCCTCGTCAGGCTCTGCCTCTCCGGATGGTGCTGGGGCGGTTTCCTACGCCTCTGTGGTTAGGGTCCAGATCTCGCCTCCCCCTTCTCAGCGGAGAAGGCGAATCACTCCTGCTGTGAATGTCGAGCGTTCGCGCTCTCGGTCTGTCTCCCATGGAAGTATCTCGGATTCTGTTGAGAGTCTTGTTTCTCCCAACAATGCTTAACTATGGCTGTGTCTATAGCCACAATCAATGTTAACGGGATACGTGATGGCAACAAGAGGATGGGGTTTTTGCACTGGCTCAGCCATCTCTCTCTTGACATAGTTTGCCTCCAAGAGGTTCATGTTTTGACTTCGGCTGAGGGTTCCTCTTGGTTTGATTCTTTTGGGTATCGTTCCTTTGTTTCTCCTGGCTCCAATCATGCTAGGGGGACTGTCATTCTTTTCAGGCCCATCTTTTTGCTTTCTGGGTCTTTCTGTGACACTGAGGGCCGCTTTGTTCTCTGTGATTTCTCTTTCCGTGGCAAATTTTTCCGTGTTGCGTCTCTGTACGCCCCTAATGTTAATCCGGACCGGAATGATTTTTTCTCTTTTGTCTTGGCCAAAATTGATCCCTCTGTGCACACATTTTTGTGCGGGGACTTCAACTCTGTTTTTGACCGCACTTTGGATCGGTGGGGTTCTTGCCCTTTCGACTACAGTAGAGAGAGTTCTGCTCTTTTGTCTGGGCTTTTCCGTGACTGCTGTGTCCTGGATGCTTGGCGCCTCAGTCATCCGACTGCTAAATCTTTCACCTGGTCAAAGCCTGATGGTTCCATCAAGTCCAGGATCGATCTTATTGGCGTGCCTTTTGCTTGGGCTCCGTTTATCTCGTCCTGCCTTATATGTCCTTGTCCCTTTTCGGACCACTCGATTGTCTCCCTTTCGCTCTCGATTCCTGAGGTTATTCCTAGAGGCCCTGGACGCTGGAAGTTGAATACTTCCCTTTTAGCGGAGAACTTATTTTGTGCTGAAGTTCGTACCTTCTGGAGGTCGTGGCAGCGGAGGAAGGGGCTTTTTTCCTCCCTTTCAAAATGGTGGGATTTTGGCAAGCGGAAAATTAAGCGTATTGCAATTCATTTTGGCTCTATCAAAAAGCGGGACAGGGAGACTTCCCGGTCCCTTCTCACTGCCCTTGCCACTCATCTTAAAAATCGCATTGATGATGGCCTAATGTCTTGTTTTGACGTTTACCAGTCTACGCTTCTTAAATTGGCTGAGTTTGAGCAGACCGAGGCCCTTTCGGCCAAGGTGCGCTCCCGCGTACGTTGGGCAGAGGAGGGAGAAGCCTCCTCCTCCTTTTTCTTCCGCTTAGAGAAGAAAAATGGTTCTACTGGTTGGATCTCTGCCATCCGGGCTGATGACGGTGTGATCGCTGTTGACAAAGATGGTATTTCTGCTGCTTGGCTCTCTTTTTACTCCGCCCTCTTTACGGCGGAGCCCACTGACTGTGTGGTTCAGGCCGAAATGCTCGACATGCTCAGGTCTTTCCTTCCATCCTCTGAGGTTTCTCAATGTGAAGGCCTTTTTTCGACTAACGAAGTGTTTACGGCCCTTCAGGGTATGGCCAAGAACAAGTCACCTGGGTCTGATGGCCTCCCTGCTGAATTCTACTGGGCATTCTGGGATGTTCTTGGTGAGGATTTGGTGTCCGTTCTCAACGCTTCTTATAAAACTGGGTGCCTCCCCTCCTCTTTGCGCAAGGGTCTCATTTCCCTGAGCTTCAAGAAGGGGGACAGGCTTGATCGCAAAAACTGGAGACCGATTACTCTGCTCAATGCAGACTACAAGCTCTGCGCAAGATCCCTAGCTGGCAGATTGCTTCGGGTAATTCATCACGTTGTTGATGTTAATCAGACCTGTGGGGTTCCAGGCCGCTTTATTGGAGAGAACGTCTCGCTGCTTCGTGATCTGGTGAGCTACACCAGTGAGTCTAACATTCCGGCTGCCATCCTCTCTTTGGATCAAGAGAAGGCGTTTGACCGAGTCGATTGGGCGTTTATGTTTCACACCCTTCAACGCATGGGTTTCGGCCCCTCTTTCATTAGATGGGTGCGTCTTCTGTACTCTAATGTCCGTAGTAGCGTTTTGTTTAATGGCTATAGCACGCCCGTATTCTTCCCTTCTAGGGGTGTTAGGCAGGGCTGTCCGCTCTCCCCCCTTTTGTACATTCTGACTATGGAGGTTCTTGCTGTCAACCTCAGAGGACATCCTCATATTTGTGGGATCTTGTTGCCCGGCGTCCCGTACCCTCTCCCTGTTGTTTCTCTTTATGCCGACGATACGTCTGCCATCGTGAACTCAGACAATGGTATCAAGGCCGTTTTTGAGGTCTACAGCCGTTTTGAGAAGGCTTCTGGATCGAAATTAAATCTTGAGAAGTGCAAAGGTCTTTGGCTTGGCGCCTGGCGTACCCGCTCGGACTCTCCAGTCAACATTGACTGGTCGGAGCTGATGATCAAGGTCCTTGGTGTTTTTATCGGGTTTGGCGATCTCGACTCGGCCAACTGGCGCCCCCGCATTGATTCGGTTACCAAATGTCTGGCTTCCTGGAGCATCCGTTCCTTGTCTTTTTCTGGCCGTGCGCTTGTTGCCAACGCCCTGGCGCTTTCGCGCATATGGTACGTGGCCTCGCTCGTTCACATGCCGCACTGGGTACTTCGAAAGCTTAACACTCTACTTTTTAACTTCTTCTGGGCTGGTAAAAAGGACAAAGTTAGTCGGAAAGTTGTTGTTCAGCCTAGGGATTGTGGTGGTTTTGCCGTTGTCGCCATCGACCTCAAAGTCCAAGCCCTTTTGATTCAGTGGGTCAAGCGCTTTGCAGCTTCTCCCAGTGCCTGGATCTCCCTGTTGACCTACTGGTGTTTTGATCGGTTTGGCGTGGACCCTACGACCCTGCTGTCCACCCCTTTTAATTTTGCTCTCCGCCGACTTCCCCCCTTCTATGCTGCTGTGCTCCGGGCCTGGTGTGCCATTGGTGGCTCTGTTACCCCTTCTGGCACTCCCTCCATTAGTGGCCTCTCTGGTGTTAGGATTTTGGTTTCCACTGTTACTTGTAAATCCACTTACGCGCGCCTTCTTGACCTAACACATGTTGTTCCGCACTGTGTTAGCAAGTTTCGTCCTGTCTTTGGTGACTTGTACTGGTCCTCTACGTGGACCCAACTATCCTTTATGCCACTAGACCGCAAGGTGATTGATTTGGCCTGGAAAGTGTCCCATGGTGCTCTTCTCACCATGGACCGTCTCCTTTCCTTCGGTTATAGCCTCCCCGCTGCTTGTTTCTGTGGCTTTCATCTCGAGTCAGCTGAGCACCTGTTTTTCCACTGCCCTCTTGCTAAGAGCGGTATCGATTGGATCCAGTCCCTCCTCTTTCGGGCTGCCCCTCTTTCCCCTTCTATTGTGCTGCGTCACATTCTTTTTGGTTTTAGTCCGGATGAGTTGCTTGTCGTTCCCCGGGTTTTTGTCTATCTGCTCCACTTACTCAAATTTTTGGTCTGGTCACAGCGGAATGATTGTCGTTTTCGGTCCTCTCGTCCTGGGGCTGTTGCCCTTCTCGCCGCTCTCAAAGCCCGCTTGCGTTTCTACCTTCCTTTGTTTTTCAAGCGTTTTGTCTCGCCTCGTCGTAAGCGCTATTTTTTGCGCCACTGGGGCGCCTCCGGTGTCGTTTGTTCTACTACTTGTGGGAAGCTTGTCTTCCATCTTTGAGCCTTTTCTCCATATTAGCTGTATTCTGGGGCGTTTTGCTAAGTTGTTACCCTGGTTCCGTTGTACATGCTCGGTGTTGAGTTCGGTCTGAAGCTGGTTTCGTGTCTTTAATTTTTGAGTGTTTTGGTGAGGCGGGGTTCGATTCCCCGGCGAAGTTGGCGAGATGGCTGCGTTTAGTGGGGTCTCCCTCACCTTGGCTGCCTAGTCACTTGGATTGCACACCCCTCCTTGTTGACTAGTGCTTATCTATGGGTGGTGAGCATTGCACTCCCCGCTCACTACTCCGCCAAAATAAAAAAAAAAAACCAACTGAGCTATCGAAGGAAGGCGTACGCAATTACGATATCAGAGGGTAGACCTTAATTCATGTCAAACCGGTAACATTCAAGAACAATTTAGTAGATTCGATCTTTTCTTTTCATAATTAAGGTAACAAGAATACAAGTTTCAAGGAGAACCTAATTAAAAAGTTATTTACACTAAAATAAAATACTCTGAAAGTGGAACTTGCGAGCTGTAGGTTAAGTTAAAAAAAAGAAAAAGATTCCTTCGAGCCGGATTCGAACCAGCGACCTAAGGATATCAATTCATCTTCTACAGTCCTCCGCTCTGCCAACTGAGCTATCGAAGGAAGGCGTACGCAATTACGATATCAGAGGGTAGACCTTAATTCATGTCAAACCGGTAACATTCAAGAACAATTTAGTAGATTCGATCTTTTCTTTTCATAATTAAGGTAACAAGAATACAAGTTTCAAGGAAAACCTAATTAAAAAGTTATGTACACTAAAATAAAATACTCTGAAAGTGGAACTTGCGAGCTGTAGGTTAAGTTAAAAAAAAGAAAAAGATTCCTTCGAGCCGGATTCGAACCAGCGACCTAAGGATATCAAATCATCTTCTACAGTCCTCCGCTCTACCAACTGAGCTATCGAAGGAAGGCGTACGCAATTACGATATCAGAGGGTAGAACTTATTTCATGCCAAACCGGTAACATTAGAGAGGAATTTAGCAGATTCGATCTTTTCCTTTCACAATTAAGGTAACGAGAATAAGAGTTCAAGGAAAACCTAATGACAACAGTTATGTATACTCAAATAAAATACTTTGAAAAGGGACGCGCAAGCTGTAGTTTAAGTTAAAAAAAAAAGAAAAAGATTCCTTCGAGCCGGATTCGAACCAGCGACCTAAGGATATCAATTCATCTTCTACAGTCCTCCGCTCTACCAACTGAGCTATCGAAGGAAGGCGTACGCAATTACGATATCAGAGGGTAGAGCTTATTTCATGTCAAACCGGTAAAATTCAAGAACAATTTAGTAGATTCGATCTTTTCTTTTCATAATTAAGGTAACAAGAATACAAGTTTCAAGGAAAACCTAATTAAAAAGTTATGTACACTAAAATAAAATACTCTGAAAGTGGAACTTGCGAGCTGTAGGTTAAGTTAAAAAAAAGAAAAAGATTCCTTCGAGCCGGATTCGAACCAGCGACCTAAGGATATCAAATCATCTTCTACAGTCCTCCGCTCTACCAACTGAGCTATCGAAGGAAGGCGTACGCAATTACGATATCAGAGGGTAGAAGTTATTTCATGCCAAACCGGTAACATTAGAGAGGAATTTAGCAGATTCGATCTTTTCCTTTCACAATTAAGGTAACGAGAATAAGAGCTCAAGGAAAACCTAATGACAACAGTTATGTATACTCAAATAAAATACTTTAAAAAGGGACGCGCAAGCTGTAGTTTAAGTTAAAAAAAAAAGAAAAAGATTCCTTCGAGCCGGATTCGAACCAGCGACCTAAGGATATCAATTCATCTTCTACAGTCCTCCGCTCTACCAACTGAGCTATCGAAGGAAGGCGTACGCAATTACGATATCAGAGGGTAGAGCTTATTTCATGTCAAACCGGTAAAATTCAAGAACAATTTAGTAGATTCGATCTTTTCTTTTCATAATTAAGGTAACAAGAATACAAGTTTCAAGAAAAACCTAATTAAAAAGTTATGTACACTAAAATAAAATACTCTGAAAGTGGAACTTGCGAGCTGTAGGTTAAGTTAAAAAAAAGAAAAAGATTCCTTCGAGCCGGATTCGAACCAGCGACCTAAGGATATCAATTCATCTTCTACAGTCCTCCGCTCTACCAACTGAGCTATCGAAGGAAGGCGTACGCAATTACGATATCAGAGGGTAGACCTTAATTCATGTCAAACCGGTAACATTCAAGAACAATTTAGTAGATTCGATCTTTTCTTTTCATAATTAAGGTAACAAGAATACAAGTTTCAAGGAAAACCTAATTAAAAAGTTATGTACACTAAAATAAAATACTCTGAAAGTGGAACTTGCGAGCTGTAGGTTAAGTTAAAAAAAAGAAAAAGATTCCTTCGAGCCGGATTCGAACCAGCGACCTAAGGATATCAATTCATCTTCTACAGTCCTCCGCTCTGCCAACTGAGCTATCGAAGGAAGGCGTACGCAATTACGATATCAGAGGGTAGACCTTAATTCATGTCAAACCGGTAACATTCAAGAACAATTTAGTAGATTCGATCTTTTCTTTTCATAATTAAGGTAACAAGAATACAAGTTTCAAGGAAAACCTAATTAAAAAGTTATGTACACTAAAATAAAATACTCTGAAAGTGGAACTTGCGAGCTGTAGGTTAAGTTAAAAAAAAGAAAAAGATTCCTTCGAGCCGGATTCGAACCAGCGACCTAAGGATATCAATTCATCTTCTACAGTCCTCCGCTCTACCAACTGAGCTATCGAAGGAAGGCGTACGCAATTACGATATCACAGGGTAGAACTTATTTCATGCCAAATCGTAACATTAGAGAGGAATTTAGCAGATTCGATCTTTTCCTTTTATAATTAAGGTAACGAGAATACGAGTTCAAGGAAAACCTAATGACAACAGTTATGTATACTCAAATAAAATACTTTGTAAAGGGACGCGGGAGCTGTAGGTTAAGTTAAAAAAAAGAAAAAGATTCCTTCGAGCCGGATTCGAACCAGCGACCTAAGGATATCAATTCATCTTCTACAGTCCTCCGCTCTACTAACTGAGTTATCGAAGGAAGGCGTACGCAATTACGATATCAGAGGGTAGACCTTATTTCATGCCAAACCGGTAACATTAGAAAGGAATTTAGCAGATTCCATCTTTTGTTTTCATAATTAAGGTAACGAGAATACGAGTTCAAGGAAAACCTAATGACAACAGTTATGTATACTCAAATAAAATACTTTGAAAAGGGACGCGCAAGCTGTAGGTTAAGTTAAAAAAAAAAGAGAAAAAGATTCCTTCGAGCCGGATTCGAACCAGCGACCTAAGGATATCAATTCATCTTCTACAGTCCTCCGCTCTACCAACTGAACTGTCGAAGGAAGGCGCACGCAATTACGATATCGGAGGGTAGACCTTATTTCATGCCAAACCGGTAACATTAGAGAGGAATTTAGCAGATTCGATCTTTTCTTTTCTTAATTAAGGTAACGAGAATACGAGTTCAAGGAAAACCTAATGACAACAGTTATGTATACTCAAATAAAATACTTTGAAAGGGGACCCGCGAGCTGTAGGTTAAGTTAAAAAAAAAAGAAAAAATTCCTTCGCGCCGGATTCGAACCAGCGACCTAAGGATATGAATTCATCTTCTACAGTACTTCGCTCTACCAACTACATTGTTTCTGTGCATCCTTACTTCGCACGGAAGATTTGAGGCTTTATCTTGGAGCATCCATTGGCTGTTGTGAGTCTTGGATTTATTCTATCTTTACCCTAGTGCATTTCCATTGAATTGTTGGCTTATTTTTCAAATTTTGTTGGCGTTTTTTTCCCTTGTGGTTGTGTCCTTATTAGCGTGTTTTGTTTTGGTGCCTTTGTTCATCGGCTCAATAGTTGTTTCTATTGTGCTTCGTTTCTGAAATTTTTTCTCGTTTTTGAATATTTAATTCTAAATTTTGTCTTCGCTATCTGTTGGTCTGCCTTGCGTCAACTGAGGGTTTTATTCCTTTCCCTTCTCACAATTTTGTCATTCCGCTGAGTGCTTGCTTTGTTGGTCGCTCGGTTTGCCCGAACGTTTTTTCGGTCTGTGGCTTTTTGCCGTTCTTGTAGGCGGCTCGTCTCGCTCGTGACTCTTATTCGTGCCGCTTTCGCGGGGCTTTTTCGGTGCCCTGTTTTTTCGCCTGTATTCCGTGTGATCGGCCTCCGATTTTGTCCCGTTTGTTATAGTCATTTGTGGGTCTTGACTTCTCCTGTCGGTTCGCGTTCTGCCTATTTTGCATTTTGCGCGCTAAAAGTCGAACTTGGCTTTAGTGCTAATTTATTCGCCGCTCCCTGTTTTTTCCCGCGCGCGCGGTTTTTGCTATTTAAAGTCTATCACTTACCTGTACCTGACCCACGCTTCGTTTTGTGTCTTTGTTGAAGCGTGTACCTTCTGTACACGTGCATTATCTTATTAATAATAATATTGTTATAATAGGGTGTGTCCTTTGGGACTGTATTGTTTAGTTAATCGATAGTATACTGTAAGTTAACTGGAATACTTAAAGTGATAATCACCTAAAGAAAGAATATTTACAGTAAGGATATTTAAAGAAAGGAATATTTAAAGAAGGAATACTTAAGGAAAGAAATATTTAAAGAAAGAAATATTTAAAGAAATAAACATTTAAGGAAAGAAATATTTAAGGCAAGAAATATTTAAAGAAAGAAATATTTAAAGAAAGGAAAGAAATATTTAAGAAAGGAATATTTAAAGAAAGATTATTGAACGAAAGATTATTGAACAGAGGTTTACTTAAAGAGAGAATATTTAAGTTAACTTAAAGCTTGCCCACGATCATGTGGGAGAAAACTGTCACCCTCCTCCCTGGTAACAGGCTCAGGTCTAAGCCCCGTCGTGAGGTTGTCATTGATATAATCACGGCTTTTGAACCCTGCCATGTAGACTCTGTGCAGTTTGGTTATGACAACATTCGCGTTGCTTTCGAGACCCCACAGGGTCGGACTGAGGCTCTCAAAAAACCTTCCATTGAGGTGTGTAAGGAGAAAATTAAGATTGATGGTGGTGGCGCCCCCATCCTTACTGTCGTTCTTTTTGATTATCCCTTTGAAGGCCCGATGGAGCCTGTTATTGAAGCTTTGGGTGATTTTGGCGACTTTAAAAGCTTTCGCTTTCAAAAATATCCCTATGAGGATATGGACATCTACACGGGGTCGCGCCTCATTCGCATGACCTTACATGAGGAAGTTGATGAATTGCCTCGGTATATCACAATTAGTGGTTATTATTGTCGCCTCTGGCACAGAGGTCAGACCATACGATGCAATATCTGTAACGAAGGTGGGCATAAGGCGGCTTCTTGTCCCTATAAAGGGAAATGTTTAAGGTGTAAAGGAGAAGGGCACATTGCTCGCAATTGCCCCATTCGTGATCGTGCTTTTGTTGATGCCCAGGACCCCCCGGTGGGCGTTCCTCCGAGTGAGGATCCTGTGCAGGGTGTCCAAAATGAGGTCCAAAATGAGGTCCAAAATATTAATGTGGTTCACAATGAGGCTCAAAAAGGGGTCCAAGAAGAGGTCCAAAATGTGGTTCAAGATGTCCAAAATGTTGGCCATAATGCTGATACGATTCCTAACCTGGTCGAGAATTGTGATCCTGCGGCTGATCTGGGCTCTGCCTCTGTTACCGACTCTGTTCTTTTGAATGCTGATCCCCAAAATTCCGTTGTCACTGACGACTCCCTTGATACTCGGGATAATGAGCTTAGTGAGTTTAGTGAGCTGTCGCAGAGTATTTTGAGTGGTATGGGCGTTGCCCATGATGGTGATAGCGTTCCGGATTCCCTTGTGGATGTGGATATGGGCACTGTCAACCCTCGGAAGCGTTCGCTTTCTGAAGGGTCCTCGTCAGGCTCTGCCCCTCCGGATGGTGCTGGGGCGGTTTCCTACGCCTCTGTGGTTAGGGTCCAGATCTCGCCTCCCCCTTCTCAGCGGAGAAGGCGAATCACTCCTGCTGTGAATGTCGAGCGTTCGCGCTCTCGGTTTGTCTCCCATGGAAGTATCTCGGATTCTGTTGAGAGTCTTGTTTCTCCCAACAATGCTTAACTATGGCTGTGTCTATAGCCACAATCAATGTTAACGGGATACGTGATGGCAACAAGAGGATGGGGTTTTTGCACTGGCTCAGCCATCTCTCTCTTGACATAGTTTGCCTCCAAGAGGTTCATGTTTTGACTTCGGCTGAGGGTTCCTCTTGGTTTGATTCTTTTGGGTATCGTTCCTTTGTTTCTCCTGGCTCCAATCATGCTAGGGGGACTGTCATTCTTTTCAGGCCCATCTTTTTGCTTTCTGGGTCTTTCTGTGACACTGAGGGCCGCTTTGTTCTCTGTGATTTCTCTTTCCGTGGCAAATTTTTCCGTGTTGCGTCTCTGTACGCCCCTAATGTTAATCCGGACCGAAATGATTTTTTCTCTTTTGTCTTGGCCAAAATTGATCCCTCTGTGCACACATTTTTGTGCGGGGACTTCAACTCTGTTTTTGACCGCACTTTGGATCGGTGGGGTTCTTGCCCTTTCGACTACAGTAGAGAGAGTTCTGCTCTTTTGTCTGGGCTTTTCCGTGACTGCTGTGTCCTGGATGCTTGGCGCCTCAGTCATCCGACTGCTAAATCTTTCACCTGGTCAAAGCCTGATGGTTCCATCAAGTCCAGGATCGATCTTATTGGCGTGCCTTTTGCTTGGGCTCCGTTTATCTCGTCCTGCCTTATATGTCCTTGTCCCTTTTCGGACCACTCGATTGTCTCCCTTTCGCTCTCGATTCCTGAGGTTATTCCTAGAGGCCCTGGACGCTGGAAGTTGAATACTTCCCTTTTAGCGGAGAACTTATTTTGTGCTGAGGTTCGTACCTTCTGGAGGTCGTGGCAGCGGAGGAAGGGGCTTTTTTCCTCCCTTTCAAAATGGTGGGATTTTGGCAAGCGGAAAATTAAGCGTATTGCAATTTATTTTGGCTCTATCAAAAAGCGGGACAGGGAGACTTCCCGGTCCCTTCTCACTGCCCTTGCCACTCATCTTAAAAATCGCATTGATGATGGCCTAATGTCTTGTTTTGACGTTTACCAGTCTACGCTTCTTAAATTGGCTGAGTTTGAGCAGACCGAGGCCCTTTCGGCCAAGGTGCGCTCCCGCGTACGTTGGGCAGAGGAGGGAGAAACCTCCTCCTCCTTTTTCTTCCGCTTAGAGAAGAAAAATGGTTCTACTGGTTGGATCTCTGCCATCCGGGCTGATGACGGTGTGATCGCTGTTGACAAAGATGGTATTTCTGCTGCTTGGCTCTCTTTTTACTCCGCCCTCTTTACGGTGGAGCCCACTGACTGTGTGGTTCAGGCCGAAATGCTCGACATGCTCAGGTCTTTCCTTCCATCCTCTGAGGTTTCTCAATGTGAAGGCCTTTTTTCGACTAACGAAGTGTTTACGGCCCTTCAGGGTATGGCCAAGAACAAGTCACCTGGGTCTGATGGCCTCCCTGCTGAATTCTACTGGGCATTCTGGGATGTTCTTGGTGAGGATTTGGTGTCCGTTCTCAACGCTTCTTATAAAACTGGGTGCCTCCCCTCCTCTTTGCGCAAGGGTCTCATTTCCCTGAGCTTCAAGAAGGGGGACAGGCTTGATCGCAAAAACTGGAGACCGATTACTCTGCTCAATGCAGACTACAAGCTCTGCGCAAGATCCCTAGCTGGCAGATTGCTTCGGGTAATTCATCACGTTGTTGATGTTAATCAGACCTGTGGGGTTCCAGGCCGCTTTATTGGAGAGAACGTCTCGCTGCTTCGTGATCTGGTGAGCTACACCAGTGAGTCTAACATTCCGGCTGCCATCCTCTCTTTGGATCAAGAGAAGGCGTTTGACCGAGTCGATTGGGCGTTTATGTTTCACACCCTTCAACGCATGGGTTTCGGCTCCTCTTTCATTAGATGGGTGCGTCTTCTGTACTCTAATGTCCGTAGTAGCGTTTTGTTTAATGGCTATAGCACGCCCGTATTCTTCCCTTCTAGGGGTGTTAGGCAGGGCTGTCCGCTCTCCCCCCTTTTGTACATTCTGACTATGGAGGTTCTTGCTGTCAACCTCAGGGGACATCCTCATATTTGTGGGATCTTGTTGCCCGGCGTCCCGTACCCTCTCCCTGTTGTTTCTCTTTATGCCGACGATACGTCTGCCATCGTGAACTCAGACAATGGTATCAAGGCCGTTTTTGAGGTCTACAGCCGTTTTGAGAAAATTAAATCTTGAGAAGTGCAAAGGTCTTTGGCTTGGCGCCTGGCGTACCCGCTCGGACTCTCCAGTCAACATTGACTGGTCGGAGCTGATGATCAAGGTCCTTGGTGTTTTTATCGGGTTTGGCGATCTCGACTCGGCCAACTGGCGCCCCCGCATTGATTCGGTTACCAAATGTCTGGCTTCCTGGAGCATCCGTTCCTTGTCTTTTTCTGGCCGTGCGCTTGGTGCCAACGCCCTGGCGCTTTCGCGCATATGGTACGTGGCCTCGCTCGTTCACATGCCGCACTGGGTACTTCGAAAGCTTAACACTCTACTTTTTAACTTCTTCTGGGCTGGTAAAAAGGACAAAGTTAGTCGGAAAGTTGTTGTTCAGCCTA
>OZ026600.1:31184379-31266879 GCA_964020085.1 Micromussa lordhowensis
TCACCCCACTGGCCATCGGCGAACACGAAAGGCAAAATTTCAATCAGAAATTGGCAGATTTGCTGGATTGCATGTTCAAGTCTCCGAAATTAGGCTGTACGGTTTTCAAAGAAAGCAATCCCTAAGTCAACTAATAAGTATTTTACAGTGTTGGGCAGCTCCAGAAGTTTGTCCAATAAAGATAAGAAGAGTCCTTGTGATCTTGCGTGACGCTTTTTAGAGCCAAAAAGCATGGTTTTGTCGCAATGTACTAGCAATCGATTTAAAGAAAACCATTCGCCAACGGCATTTAGGTTTTCTTGTATGGTGGATTGAATAGTTTGAACGCATCTCCCGGCAAAAAATAAAGCAGTACCATCAGCATACAAGACTATTTGACAACGATGAACTTCTTCTAGTAAATTTGACTAAATAAACGGAACAACCAATGATATTTTGATAAATTTTTAAAAGTAAGGAGAATTCTGTTCCAGTTTTAAATCTTGAAACTTGGTAGCGTTCTCAGTGGTTCAATCAATCGGCCATTAGAAGCCAGCTTGAGAGAGGGACAGCAGCTTTTCCATTATATTGTGCTATGGAATCTTATCAATGTGGGTGTGTTGACGTGTTTATAATTTCAAGAGACAAATTTGACTATTTAAAGTATATGAACAGAACAATGTGGTGAGGATTAAAAAACCATGAATGTTCAGATGAAACTTGACTACCTGCTTCGAAAACTAAGAAGATAGCTCACCAGCGTAATACATGAGAGAAGCAATCCTGAAGCCAAGAACAGAATCATTTCCTATGGAAAAATGCATAGACCAAAAATACCATAATTAGCTAACTGTGTCACCTTTCTCCCATACATGGAATATGACATGTCAATTTCAAGCAAGGAAAGATATCTACGACGGAGGTTGCCCACCAAATATGCAATTAAACAAATTGTAATAGAAGAACTTAGGTAGACAACTGACGACACGTAACAAAGCTTTTAACCTACAATTCTACGACTGCATAAACGAAATGTTAACTGGTACTCCGTGTTTCGACAACCAACACAGCATTGATTTCTTTGGCGTCAAAGATTTGTACCTCAAAGTCCTCACGGCAGCAGAATAGATATGTTAGACTCTCAAACAGTTTAAGCGCCAGCTAGCGAAAGAATCGGAAAACTAACAACTAGCCGGATAAATAGCAACTCAGAGAAAAAGATGCCGATTCACCTTCAAAGGACAACGTCGACCAACAGCAAAATGGGTGTGTCGTTTGGCAGTTATCTACATGCCCTTATTAAAATTCATGTTTCTGAGCACAAGAAATCTGTGGTTTGCATTATGCTCCTTTTCTGCGTGTTTCTTGATTTGTACAATGCGACGACGAGAAAAACACGCCCTCCAATGCTTACTGCGGAAGAGGAATGTTATTTTTACGATAAATGATTGCTCCCTGATTTCGCAAGGTTTCGAAATTTTAAACCTTTATTAAATATGCACAGTGACAAATTGTATGTACAAGGTGATCACGGCGCTAACTGCAACCGTGACAGTTTGATCACGTCCAATGCAACTTTCGTTTCGTTCGGTAAACGGAAATTGGACGAATAGAGGTTAGAGATTTTCGGAAAAAACAAACAGCTTTTTTATTCTCATCCCAATAGAACTGCCTTTCAATTGCGAGCCAGAGATTCATTTTACTCTGCAGCTTTGCTCAAATTTCAAAATAGAGAGGCACGTAACTACAATTCGTATTTGGTGCGTTTCATGGGGAAGATCCTCTGCAGGTCACGTGATCGCTTTTAACCGACAGATTTCACACACGCATCATAATTTCCAGAGCAAAGCGTTTAAGGGGAGAACCACATAATTACTACAGATATAAGTAACACTCACCATAATGCTGTAATGATGAAAAGTATAATTCGCCTTGAACTTTTCGGATGCATTGTACTTGTCAGCTGGAAGCAAGTCGCACGAGATATTTCCGTTTGGTAGGTGAAATGCTCCCGTGTTTGCGGAAAAACAGCGATTGCTATTCACACATCGTAACAGGCAGTGTCTTGCTGTTTGAACAGCGACTCCTTCAAATTTCGGAACGTCGAGAACGTGATGAAAATGTTCTATGAATTGTGCGTATCTGATCAGGTTTTTCGGATCGCGTTGAAGGCCAGCCCAGTGACTGGCGTCACAGAAACCATCATCTAAAATCTGATACGTAAAGAAGATAAAAGTACTGGCTGAGAAAAGCACAAAACCATTCATGATTCAGAGAATGGATTAAATGACTTTGTTTCAACTTCCCACAGATACTAGTAACACCCTAACATCATTTATTAATAAGTTGCTAAAGAGTAATGATAAAACAATATCATTAGCCTATGACGGGTTCCTGTAATAATAATTAACCATATCTATAACAAAATTATCGATCGCGTTTGATTCTCCGCGCACCTATTAGTCGATCACATGGGTGTCCAATTACAGGTATCCAATTACAACTTTTTCATATTGGAAGCCTGTAATTGGATACCTAGACCATTAGCAAGTCAATTAAGCGCTCTTTACACGCACACTGTAAGGGTTTCCTTTGTTGAGTTGTGTTTTAAGAGTTTTCCTTTCGTGACGAAAGGGCTCAAATTTCTCCACTCCTGGCAGCGTTTTCAAATTTGCTTGCTTTTGATTAAAACGATGAGCGTTTTTCGGTCGGTTAAGTTTAGGACAGAAGACAAAAAGGCATCAGAAATTACGCGTTTTCGATCGGAAGCGTGTTAGTGTGTTTCCGAGAGTTGCTCCATTTTTGACACACTTCTACGCACTCCAAAATGAACTATGGAGTGGGTGATATAATACTGGTGACAATTAACAGCTTTTTTTAGTTAAAATCAGTTCAGCTTTTTTGAAATATTACCAAGAAGTTAACTTATCGGCATTGGCAATTTCAAATCAAATAGTCCAGTAAGCTGGAGTTTCTTGCATATCGAGGTCAATATCCTTTCCTTTTTCTTTGTCTCACAGGCAGTCGATTTCCCAGAATTTAAAAAACAGTACATAGTGCCTTTGAGCGCATGTTCATGTAGTGGGTTGTCCGTCTAGAGGGGCGCGTAGTGGCCGTTGATAAGCGCGCTCGACTCCCGATCTTCATACCAAGACAGATCTTGCAGAAGGGTGTTTCACTTGGTCCGCTTGTAAATCAAACCCACTGGTGTATAGCCATTTCTGTCGCTCCAAAAGAGAAAATCGTAATGAAACGTCTTCTGAAATGAAAGAGAAAACATTAGATTTATATTCGAAACATGTCCACAATACCCGGCATAGTAAATCGAACTCAATCGAACTCAATCCGTGGATTCAGTTCAATTGAGCTCGGCAATCGAACGAAATCGAACACCACACTTTCAGTGAGTTCGATTTCCGAACGAATCAAATTCAATCGAACAAATCGAACTCAATCCGTCTGATTGTGTTCGATTGAGTTCGGAAACCGAACTCAATCAACTCAATTAAATGGATTTCTTCATTCGATTGGCTAGGATAATTGGGACATTGATACCACCTCCTCTTCGCCAGCTACCTTTACAGGATCATCAAATGGTGGCTCACAGACCCTACTAAAGGTGAAAAGTATGCATAAGTTTTGCTTCCCCTGTTTTTCATAAGGGTTGCACAATATTAACTACTTGAGGCAAATTAATATATTCGCGAATCCCTTACAAACATCTTCACTTACCAAGTTATCGAAGCATTTACAGGCCACAGGGAAGCAGCCAGTTCACGTTGAAGGTGACCTAATTGTCCGCGCTCGTTTGCAATTCGGAAGGCACGGCCTTTCTCTCCTATTTTCTTTAAAACCCTGAAAACTTCGCCATCCTTGACGTCAAAGCGGCATTCCTGGTAGCCTTTGACTATACATTTGAAGCTTACGATCCACAACGCATCTGAAGCCATTTCTGCGGAATTTCTTCGTTTACGAAAAACACGTGCGCTACACTCAGGGCTGAAGTAACTCGAGCTTCTAAGATCTGGTAATGGAATTTCAACGTCTGTTTTACATAAATCACGAGTTCGAAAATCGAACGTTCGATTGGGTTCGATTGATTTTTTTTATTTTCGGTGAGTTCGATTTCGTTCGATTGCCGAACTCAATCAAACTCAATCCACCGATTGAGTTCGATTGAAATTTAGTTCGATTGGGTTCGATTTACTATGCCGGGACAATACTTTGAATTTAAAACCATACTGTGGAGTGATTTGTACCTCGGTGCCATCAATCTTCACTGCGAGCGTCCATACTCCATCTCCACATCCAAAGTTTCCCGTGTGACAGTAAACAGCAATCTTCTGGGAACTAAACATCATTGGAATCACTTGACTCTTTGCCGACGTAATGAAGGAGAAATTGAAGGAACGAATGCTGGAAGATGAAGCTCGTTAGTCACGCAGCACAATCCATCAGTGCCCAATCTTAAAGAAAAATATTTTAATGAGCAAGTGCCATTTAATAGAGAATCAACCATTGCTGAGAGAAATATACAGAGAACCACCTTTCATTTCTTACAGGAAAGGTAAATCTCTAAAAGACATGCTTGTTAAAGCTAAACTCTAGGTGTCACAGACTTTAACATCACGAAACAGCGCGAGTCGTGTTAGGGTGTCAACCCCTTGTTAACCTCTTTGCCCTTTGGCGCGTTTTTACTGTCAAAATTCAAAACCTCGTTTCAAACAAGCTATTCTTCTATTCAAATATTCAATGTTGCGATTAAAACCTGGAGCTTTTTAATTCCAACATAATATCCTTCTATTCCGATTTCCAATAGTTCAATTACACTTCTTGTGAACTCTAGACGCCTTGGAAAGATGGACAGAAATTAGAAATGCTCGCTTTTTGGCCTCTCTGTGTCATCCAGTCTTATTCCCTTGAAATATATGTCTGGATTTATGAAAACCGTGTTAAAACGAAATCAAGTGGGTTTTTTTAATTGCTTATTTCTTCAATTTAATTTTCTTCCTTGCTCTCGCTATGACAGCAGATTGTAATTCGTACCTAGCATGAAATGTAGAGAACTTCTTGCCGCATGTTTCATTGATCTTCCCGTTTTTTTTAATTATTTATCCTACCACCCCCCCCCCCCCTCCCCCCTTCGAATTTCTACTAGGTTTAGTCCAGGCTTCACTCGTTTGAATTCAGTTCGCGCGTTCGTTGACTCTGACATGGAGCCGATCGCTTAGCGTTCTGTATTTGCTGTCTAAAGGAAGTCTGCCTGAGGACATCATTAAGTCCAATGAAGGTGCAAGTCTAACGGTTTGCTAGCAAGCGTCGTCTATTATCCTACGCGGTAAGGCGGGCCTGATATGTATCAACGGAACATTTAGTCCCGTAAGAGTAGGCCGTTTGCCCTGTAGCGATAATGTTGTGCTTGCTTTAGACAGCAAAGATCTTTAGCCACACCAATTTAGGGCTGATAGGTGCAATGGACTAGACATTTCCAGCTGCTGTTGGCGTTATTTGCCCTGAACTTTGATTTGGCTAAAGACTTAGAAAAAAATCTGTTGAAATGTGGATATGCCATTCCGCGCTCGAAAAAAATCAAGTTCATCCGGGACATTGCTATTTGCAAGCAAAGCATGGCCTCGAGCAGAGTGAAGAACATGAGTTCAAGCGCTGATCGTGAGTAGAATTTCCTTGTTTGATCAATTTTAGGCGTTTTCGGCTTAGCTAACTATCAGAACTGTCTGCGATTCGCCAGCGCGGAAGAATTTTATTTGCGTGTCTTCCGGCTGATGATTGATCAGTTTGTTGAAGTGTTGACATGTTGAAGTGCTCGCCAACTAATGATTATGGCCTAGTTTGTTTGAAGTTCGATCCATTCTCGATGTAGGAAGCTCTTGTTTAGTCCATTTAGGACGATGCAGGTTATAGAAAGCTAAACTTGATCAACTCTCCGCCGCCGTTTTTGACATCTGTGCCTTCGTGTGTTTATGTAGACCGTGGCTCCAATTTCATGTTCAAAGCACTCTTAATTAAATTGTACAATTCATGATTCATCGAAAAGACGGTGAAACTAGTCTTCCTGGCCTGAAAAGGCATCCAGGAGAGTTATTTCCCTTTATTTGAGCTACGATAAGCCTCGTGGAAAGCTAGCGCTAAGACAGAATTGTATCACGATTATCAGTGACAAGTCAAATTCTGTGGCTACGTTTTTGCGAATCCAGACAGATATTGAAAGTAAATGTCACGTAAGGGCTACTAGTTGGCTGAAATGTAGAAGCAAATAGTCCATTTGACTGCTTACAATGCTCTTTTTGCCATGACTGGCTAATTTAATGCCTAGGAAAGACATAGTGAGGTCATTTAGCTAAAATCACAGAGGTTAAACATGTCTAAATTAGTGCCGCGAATCAAGTGATCAATTTAAGCTCTGATTAAGCTTTGTTTGGCTAGTTCGACTCATTTGAAGCGATTTCAAAGGCTTGCATAGGCATGGCAGAGCTTCTATTAAAGAGTACATAAGGTAGAAAGCACTCTCAGTACTACATGGTTTTATTTATATACACTATCTGACCGATTTCCTAAAAACGTGCCTGCTGTTTTTAGTGCCTGCAGTCTTTAACACGGTTTTCATAAATCCAGACATATATTGGCACAGAATGTTCGGAACTGATCGGAGAATGCCCTGATTTTGACTCTAGACGCCTTGGAAAGATGGACAGAAATTAGAAATGCTCGCTTTTTGGCCTCTCTGTGTCATCCAGTCTTATTCCCTTGAAATATATGTCTGGATTTATGAAAACCGTGTTAAAACGAAATCAAGTGGGTTTTTTTAATTGCTTATTTCTTCAATTTAATTTTCTTCCTTGCTCTCGCTATGACAGCAGATTGTAATTCGTACCTAGCATGAAATGTAGAGAACTTCTTGCCGCATGTTTCATTGATCTTCCCGTTTTTTTTAATTATTTATCCTACCACCCCCCCCCCCCCTCCCCCCTTCGAATTTCTACTAGGTTTAGTCCAGGCTTCACTCGTTTGAATTCAGTTCGCGCGTTCGTTGACTCTGACATGGAGCCGATCGCTTAGCGTTCTGTATTTGCTGTCTAAAGGAAGTCTGCCTGAGGACATCATTAAGTCCAATGAAGGTGCAAGTCTAACGGTTTGCTAGCAAGCGTCGTCTATTATCCTACGCGGTAAGGCGGGCCTGATATGTATCAACGGAACATTTAGTCCCGTAAGAGTAGGCCGTTTGCCCTGTAGCGATAATGTTGTGCTTGCTTTAGACAGCAAAGATCTTTAGCCACACCAATTTAGGGCTGATAGGTGCAATGGACTAGACATTTCCAGCTGCTGTTGGCGTTATTTGCCCTGAACTTTGATTTGGCTAAAGACTTAGAAAAAAATCTGTTGAAATGTGGATATGCCATTCCGCGCTCGAAAAAAATCAAGTTCATCCGGGACATTGCTATTTGCAAGCAAAGCATGGCCTCGAGCAGAGTGAAGAACATGAGTTCAAGCGCTGATCGTGAGTAGAATTTCCTTGTTTGATCAATTTTAGGCGTTTTCGGCTTAGCTAACTATCAGAACTGTCTGCGATTCGCCAGCGCGGAAGAATTTTATTTGCGTGTCTTCCGGCTGATGATTGATCAGTTTGTTGAAGTGTTGACATGTTGAAGTGCTCGCCAACTAATGATTATGGCCTAGTTTGTTTGAAGTTCGATCCATTCTCGATGTAGGAAGCTCTTGTTTAGTCCATTTAGGACGATGCAGGTTATAGAAAGCTAAACTTGATCAACTCTCCGCCGCCGTTTTTGACATCTGTGCCTTCGTGTGTTTATGTAGACCGTGGCTCCAATTTCATGTTCAAAGCACTCTTAATTAAATTGTACAATTCATGATTCATCGAAAAGACGGTGAAACTAGTCTTCCTGGCCTGAAAAGGCATCCAGGAGAGTTATTTCCCTTTATTTGAGCTACGATAAGCCTCGTGGAAAGCTAGCGCTAAGACAGAATTGTATCACGATTATCAGTGACAAGTCAAATTCTGTGGCTACGTTTTTGCGAATCCAGACAGATATTGAAAGTAAATGTCACGTAAGGGCTACTAGTTGGCTGAAATGTAGAAGCAAATAGTCCATTTGACTGCTTACAATGCTCTTTTTGCCATGACTGGCTAATTTAATGCCTAGGAAAGACATAGTGAGGTCATTTAGCTAAAATCACAGAGGTTAAACATGTCTAAATTAGTGCCGCGAATCAAGTGATCAATTTAAGCTCTGATTAAGCTTTGTTTGGCTAGTTCGACTCATTTGAAGCGATTTCAAAGGCTTGCATAGGCATGGCAGAGCTTCTATTAAAGAGTACATAAGGTAGAAAGCACTCTCAGTACTACATGGTTTTATTTATATACACTATCTGACCGATTTCCTAAAAACGTGCCTGCTGTTTTTAGTGCCTGCAGTCTTTAACACGGTTTTCATAAATCCAGACATATATTGGCACAGAATGTTCGGAACTGATCGGAGAATGCCCTGATTTTGACTCTAGACGCCTTGGAAAGATGGACAGAAATTAGAAATGCTCGCTTTTTGGCCTCTCTGTGTCATCCAGTCTTATTCCCTTGAAATATATGTCTGGATTTATGAAAACCGTGTTAAAACGAAATCAAGTGGGTTTTTTTAATTGCTTATTTCTTCAATTTAATTTTCTTCCTTGCTCTCGCTATGACAGCAGATTGTAATTCGTACCTAGCATGAAATGTAGAGAACTTCTTGCCGCATGTTTCATTGATCTTCCCGTTTTTTTTAATTATTTATCCTACCACCCCCCCCCCCCCTCCCCCCTTCGAATTTCTACTAGGTTTAGTCCAGGCTTCACTCGTTTGAATTCAGTTCGCGCGTTCGTTGACTCTGACATGGAGCCGATCGCTTAGCGTTCTGTATTTGCTGTCTAAAGGAAGTCTGCCTGAGGACATCATTAAGTCCAATGAAGGTGCAAGTCTAACGGTTTGCTAGCAAGCGTCGTCTATTATCCTACGCGGTAAGGCGGGCCTGATATGTATCAACGGAACATTTAGTCCCGTAAGAGTAGGCCGTTTGCCCTGTAGCGATAATGTTGTGCTTGCTTTAGACAGCAAAGATCTTTAGCCACACCAATTTAGGGCTGATAGGTGCAATGGACTAGACATTTCCAGCTGCTGTTGGCGTTATTTGCCCTGAACTTTGATTTGGCTAAAGACTTAGAAAAAAATCTGTTGAAATGTGGATATGCCATTCCGCGCTCGAAAAAAATCAAGTTCATCCGGGACATTGCTATTTGCAAGCAAAGCATGGCCTCGAGCAGAGTGAAGAACATGAGTTCAAGCGCTGATCGTGAGTAGAATTTCCTTGTTTGATCAATTTTAGGCGTTTTCGGCTTAGCTAACTATCAGAACTGTCTGCGATTCGCCAGCGCGGAAGAATTTTATTTGCGTGTCTTCCGGCTGATGATTGATCAGTTTGTTGAAGTGTTGACATGTTGAAGTGCTCGCCAACTAATGATTATGGCCTAGTTTGTTTGAAGTTCGATCCATTCTCGATGTAGGAAGCTCTTGTTTAGTCCATTTAGGACGATGCAGGTTATAGAAAGCTAAACTTGATCAACTCTCCGCCGCCGTTTTTGACATCTGTGCCTTCGTGTGTTTATGTAGACCGTGGCTCCAATTTCATGTTCAAAGCACTCTTAATTAAATTGTACAATTCATGATTCATCGAAAAGACGGTGAAACTAGTCTTCCTGGCCTGAAAAGGCATCCAGGAGAGTTATTTCCCTTTATTTGAGCTACGATAAGCCTCGTGGAAAGCTAGCGCTAAGACAGAATTGTATCACGATTATCAGTGACAAGTCAAATTCTGTGGCTACGTTTTTGCGAATCCAGACAGATATTGAAAGTAAATGTCACGTAAGGGCTACTAGTTGGCTGAAATGTAGAAGCAAATAGTCCATTTGACTGCTTACAATGCTCTTTTTGCCATGACTGGCTAATTTAATGCCTAGGAAAGACATAGTGAGGTCATTTAGCTAAAATCACAGAGGTTAAACATGTCTAAATTAGTGCCGCGAATCAAGTGATCAATTTAAGCTCTGATTAAGCTTTGTTTGGCTAGTTCGACTCATTTGAAGCGATTTCAAAGGCTTGCATAGGCATGGCAGAGCTTCTATTAAAGAGTACATAAGGTAGAAAGCACTCTCAGTACTACATGGTTTTATTTATATACACTATCTGACCGATTTCCTAAAAACGTGCCTGCTGTTTTTAGTGCCTGCAGTCTTTAACACGGTTTTCATAAATCCAGACATATATTGGCACAGAATGTTCGGAACTGATCGGAGAATGCCCTGATTTTGACTCTAGACGCCTTGGAAAGATGGACAGAAATTAGAAATGCTCGCTTTTTGGCCTCTCTGTGTCATCCAGTCTTATTCCCTTGAAATATATGTCTGGATTTATGAAAACCGTGTTAAAACGAAATCAAGTGGGTTTTTTTAATTGCTTATTTCTTCAATTTAATTTTCTTCCTTGCTCTCGCTATGACAGCAGATTGTAATTCGTACCTAGCATGAAATGTAGAGAACTTCTTGCCGCATGTTTCATTGATCTTCCCGTTTTTTTTAATTATTTATCCTACCACCCCCCCCCCCCCTCCCCCCTTCGAATTTCTACTAGGTTTAGTCCAGGCTTCACTCGTTTGAATTCAGTTCGCGCGTTCGTTGACTCTGACATGGAGCCGATCGCTTAGCGTTCTGTATTTGCTGTCTAAAGGAAGTCTGCCTGAGGACATCATTAAGTCCAATGAAGGTGCAAGTCTAACGGTTTGCTAGCAAGCGTCGTCTATTATCCTACGCGGTAAGGCGGGCCTGATATGTATCAACGGAACATTTAGTCCCGTAAGAGTAGGCCGTTTGCCCTGTAGCGATAATGTTGTGCTTGCTTTAGACAGCAAAGATCTTTAGCCACACCAATTTAGGGCTGATAGGTGCAATGGACTAGACATTTCCAGCTGCTGTTGGCGTTATTTGCCCTGAACTTTGATTTGGCTAAAGACTTAGAAAAAAATCTGTTGAAATGTGGATATGCCATTCCGCGCTCGAAAAAAATCAAGTTCATCCGGGACATTGCTATTTGCAAGCAAAGCATGGCCTCGAGCAGAGTGAAGAACATGAGTTCAAGCGCTGATCGTGAGTAGAATTTCCTTGTTTGATCAATTTTAGGCGTTTTCGGCTTAGCTAACTATCAGAACTGTCTGCGATTCGCCAGCGCGGAAGAATTTTATTTGCGTGTCTTCCGGCTGATGATTGATCAGTTTGTTGAAGTGTTGACATGTTGAAGTGCTCGCCAACTAATGATTATGGCCTAGTTTGTTTGAAGTTCGATCCATTCTCGATGTAGGAAGCTCTTGTTTAGTCCATTTAGGACGATGCAGGTTATAGAAAGCTAAACTTGATCAACTCTCCGCCGCCGTTTTTGACATCTGTGCCTTCGTGTGTTTATGTAGACCGTGGCTCCAATTTCATGTTCAAAGCACTCTTAATTAAATTGTACAATTCATGATTCATCGAAAAGACGGTGAAACTAGTCTTCCTGGCCTGAAAAGGCATCCAGGAGAGTTATTTCCCTTTATTTGAGCTACGATAAGCCTCGTGGAAAGCTAGCGCTAAGACAGAATTGTATCACGATTATCAGTGACAAGTCAAATTCTGTGGCTACGTTTTTGCGAATCCAGACAGATATTGAAAGTAAATGTCACGTAAGGGCTACTAGTTGGCTGAAATGTAGAAGCAAATAGTCCATTTGACTGCTTACAATGCTCTTTTTGCCATGACTGGCTAATTTAATGCCTAGGAAAGACATAGTGAGGTCATTTAGCTAAAATCACAGAGGTTAAACATGTCTAAATTAGTGCCGCGAATCAAGTGATCAATTTAAGCTCTGATTAAGCTTTGTTTGGCTAGTTCGACTCATTTGAAGCGATTTCAAAGGCTTGCATAGGCATGGCAGAGCTTCTATTAAAGAGTACATAAGGTAGAAAGCACTCTCAGTACTACATGGTTTTATTTATATACACTATCTGACCGATTTCCTAAAAACGTGCCTGCTGTTTTTAGTGCCTGCAGTCTTTAACACGGTTTTCATAAATCCAGACATATATTGGCACAGAATGTTCGGAACTGATCGGAGAATGCCCTGATTTTGACTCTAGACGCCTTGGAAAGATGGACAGAAATTAGAAATGCTCGCTTTTTGGCCTCTCTGTGTCATCCAGTCTTATTCCCTTGAAATATATGTCTGGATTTATGAAAACCGTGTTAAAACGAAATCAAGTGGGTTTTTTTAATTGCTTATTTCTTCAATTTAATTTTCTTCCTTGCTCTCGCTATGACAGCAGATTGTAATTCGTACCTAGCATGAAATGTAGAGAACTTCTTGCCGCATGTTTCATTGATCTTCCCGTTTTTTTTAATTATTTATCCTACCACCCCCCCCCCCCCTCCCCCCTTCGAATTTCTACTAGGTTTAGTCCAGGCTTCACTCGTTTGAATTCAGTTCGCGCGTTCGTTGACTCTGACATGGAGCCGATCGCTTAGCGTTCTGTATTTGCTGTCTAAAGGAAGTCTGCCTGAGGACATCATTAAGTCCAATGAAGGTGCAAGTCTAACGGTTTGCTAGCAAGCGTCGTCTATTATCCTACGCGGTAAGGCGGGCCTGATATGTATCAACGGAACATTTAGTCCCGTAAGAGTAGGCCGTTTGCCCTGTAGCGATAATGTTGTGCTTGCTTTAGACAGCAAAGATCTTTAGCCACACCAATTTAGGGCTGATAGGTGCAATGGACTAGACATTTCCAGCTGCTGTTGGCGTTATTTGCCCTGAACTTTGATTTGGCTAAAGACTTAGAAAAAAATCTGTTGAAATGTGGATATGCCATTCCGCGCTCGAAAAAAATCAAGTTCATCCGGGACATTGCTATTTGCAAGCAAAGCATGGCCTCGAGCAGAGTGAAGAACATGAGTTCAAGCGCTGATCGTGAGTAGAATTTCCTTGTTTGATCAATTTTAGGCGTTTTCGGCTTAGCTAACTATCAGAACTGTCTGCGATTCGCCAGCGCGGAAGAATTTTATTTGCGTGTCTTCCGGCTGATGATTGATCAGTTTGTTGAAGTGTTGACATGTTGAAGTGCTCGCCAACTAATGATTATGGCCTAGTTTGTTTGAAGTTCGATCCATTCTCGATGTAGGAAGCTCTTGTTTAGTCCATTTAGGACGATGCAGGTTATAGAAAGCTAAACTTGATCAACTCTCCGCCGCCGTTTTTGACATCTGTGCCTTCGTGTGTTTATGTAGACCGTGGCTCCAATTTCATGTTCAAAGCACTCTTAATTAAATTGTACAATTCATGATTCATCGAAAAGACGGTGAAACTAGTCTTCCTGGCCTGAAAAGGCATCCAGGAGAGTTATTTCCCTTTATTTGAGCTACGATAAGCCTCGTGGAAAGCTAGCGCTAAGACAGAATTGTATCACGATTATCAGTGACAAGTCAAATTCTGTGGCTACGTTTTTGCGAATCCAGACAGATATTGAAAGTAAATGTCACGTAAGGGCTACTAGTTGGCTGAAATGTAGAAGCAAATAGTCCATTTGACTGCTTACAATGCTCTTTTTGCCATGACTGGCTAATTTAATGCCTAGGAAAGACATAGTGAGGTCATTTAGCTAAAATCACAGAGGTTAAACATGTCTAAATTAGTGCCGCGAATCAAGTGATCAATTTAAGCTCTGATTAAGCTTTGTTTGGCTAGTTCGACTCATTTGAAGCGATTTCAAAGGCTTGCATAGGCATGGCAGAGCTTCTATTAAAGAGTACATAAGGTAGAAAGCACTCTCAGTACTACATGGTTTTATTTATATACACTATCTGACCGATTTCCTAAAAACGTGCCTGCTGTTTTTAGTGCCTGCAGTCTTTAACACGGTTTTCATAAATCCAGACATATATTGGCACAGAATGTTCGGAACTGATCGGAGAATGCCCTGATTTTGACTCTAGACGCCTTGGAAAGATGGACAGAAATTAGAAATGCTCGCTTTTTGGCCTCTCTGTGTCATCCAGTCTTATTCCCTTGAAATATATGTCTGGATTTATGAAAACCGTGTTAAAACGAAATCAAGTGGGTTTTTTTAATTGCTTATTTCTTCAATTTAATTTTCTTCCTTGCTCTCGCTATGACAGCAGATTGTAATTCGTACCTAGCATGAAATGTAGAGAACTTCTTGCCGCATGTTTCATTGATCTTCCCGTTTTTTTTAATTATTTATCCTACCACCCCCCCCCCCCCTCCCCCCTTCGAATTTCTACTAGGTTTAGTCCAGGCTTCACTCGTTTGAATTCAGTTCGCGCGTTCGTTGACTCTGACATGGAGCCGATCGCTTAGCGTTCTGTATTTGCTGTCTAAAGGAAGTCTGCCTGAGGACATCATTAAGTCCAATGAAGGTGCAAGTCTAACGGTTTGCTAGCAAGCGTCGTCTATTATCCTACGCGGTAAGGCGGGCCTGATATGTATCAACGGAACATTTAGTCCCGTAAGAGTAGGCCGTTTGCCCTGTAGCGATAATGTTGTGCTTGCTTTAGACAGCAAAGATCTTTAGCCACACCAATTTAGGGCTGATAGGTGCAATGGACTAGACATTTCCAGCTGCTGTTGGCGTTATTTGCCCTGAACTTTGATTTGGCTAAAGACTTAGAAAAAAATCTGTTGAAATGTGGATATGCCATTCCGCGCTCGAAAAAAATCAAGTTCATCCGGGACATTGCTATTTGCAAGCAAAGCATGGCCTCGAGCAGAGTGAAGAACATGAGTTCAAGCGCTGATCGTGAGTAGAATTTCCTTGTTTGATCAATTTTAGGCGTTTTCGGCTTAGCTAACTATCAGAACTGTCTGCGATTCGCCAGCGCGGAAGAATTTTATTTGCGTGTCTTCCGGCTGATGATTGATCAGTTTGTTGAAGTGTTGACATGTTGAAGTGCTCGCCAACTAATGATTATGGCCTAGTTTGTTTGAAGTTCGATCCATTCTCGATGTAGGAAGCTCTTGTTTAGTCCATTTAGGACGATGCAGGTTATAGAAAGCTAAACTTGATCAACTCTCCGCCGCCGTTTTTGACATCTGTGCCTTCGTGTGTTTATGTAGACCGTGGCTCCAATTTCATGTTCAAAGCACTCTTAATTAAATTGTACAATTCATGATTCATCGAAAAGACGGTGAAACTAGTCTTCCTGGCCTGAAAAGGCATCCAGGAGAGTTATTTCCCTTTATTTGAGCTACGATAAGCCTCGTGGAAAGCTAGCGCTAAGACAGAATTGTATCACGATTATCAGTGACAAGTCAAATTCTGTGGCTACGTTTTTGCGAATCCAGACAGATATTGAAAGTAAATGTCACGTAAGGGCTACTAGTTGGCTGAAATGTAGAAGCAAATAGTCCATTTGACTGCTTACAATGCTCTTTTTGCCATGACTGGCTAATTTAATGCCTAGGAAAGACATAGTGAGGTCATTTAGCTAAAATCACAGAGGTTAAACATGTCTAAATTAGTGCCGCGAATCAAGTGATCAATTTAAGCTCTGATTAAGCTTTGTTTGGCTAGTTCGACTCATTTGAAGCGATTTCAAAGGCTTGCATAGGCATGGCAGAGCTTCTATTAAAGAGTACATAAGGTAGAAAGCACTCTCAGTACTACATGGTTTTATTTATATACACTATCTGACCGATTTCCTAAAAACGTGCCTGCTGTTTTTAGTCAGCTGCAGTCTTTAACACGGTTTTCATAAATCCAGACATTCTATTCAAGCGTGCAATCCTTCGTTTGAAAAATGTGTTTCTTCCAGCCAAACATTCAGTCGTCGAATTCCAACGTGCTATTGCCCATTTCAAATTTCCAATCTCGCAATTTAAATTACTCAGTTCCGCAAGTGAAGATGCTATCTTTCTATTCCAATATGCAATTCTACACCACAAATTTCAAATACACTATTCGTCATTTAAAACAGGCCTTTTGTTTACAGAAACATACAGTCCTTCATTTTGAAACAACTGTTCTGCAATTCAAACACTCTACTCTTCAATTCAAACCGGCAATTATTCCATTCCAACAGGTAATCTTTCAGGTCAGACCTGCTGTTCGACTATAGAGACATCCTGTCGTTAAATTTGATAACCCTGTTCATCACTTCAAATACTCGAACTTATTTTTTTTTTAAACAACTGTTCTGCAATTCAAACACTCTACTCTTCAATGCAAACCGGCAATTATTCCATTCCAACAGGTAATCTTTCAGGTCAGACCTGCTGTTCGACTATAGAGACATCCTGTCGTTAAATTTGATAACCCTGCATGTTCATCACTTCAAATACTCGAACTTATATTTCAACTATTCAATAATTCAATGCCAACATGATATTTAGCACCCGTAATTTCCAATACCCAATCCTTCGATTCAAACATTTCAACTTTCAATGCAAACATGCTGTCCTACTTCGTCACCTTGAAACTAGTCCGTCCACGCATCATGCGTGGCCGGACTAGTTTCAAATAGGGCCTATTTGGGAGACAAATGTGCGGCAAAGATAAGACCGAAAGAAGCTGAGATGCATTATGGGAAGGGCTTCCAGCCCCCCTGGTCGTTATTATGTGTTATTATACATTGAACTCACTATCTCTTTTCTAATTGGCCGAAAGCGTACAGTGAATTGTCGAAATCAGCGTCTGTGACGTCATCTAGCTGCAGATTATACAATAATCATGTCAAGGACACTCAAGGTCACGCGTAGTCATGTCATGTATGACCGCCGTGCATGATTTCTATGGGTAATCATGTCAAGTTTAGTGTTGCTTGCCGTCAGTGAAGAAGCAAAAACACGACGTCCATTTTTTCCCGTTCAATGTATAGTAAAACATTACTATATTCGGTTTTTGTGATATGCAGAATAATCAAGGTCGCGGTCTCTGGGCTGATAGCCCCTATCTCGAACTTGATTATTCTGGATATGACAAAAACCTCATCCAATAATTGTTTATAATAAAAAGAAAATTTCATTGTCGCTTGGAGATACGTGCGCTCACTCGTAAAATATTTTCACCGCGCGGCCAAGAAAAATCCTCTACGAAATATTTCAGATTATTCGTCCACAAACGGCAGAAATATTCCACCTGTGTCAATCCTGAATACTCGCAGTTTTTTCATTTTTTTTAATTATAGGCTGTTCATTCGGGATATTGCTTTCGATACGTCCGTGTGCAGCACTGCTAATTGTTATAATAATATACTTAAATTTGCTCTCCCAGATGTGCCATGTTTAGTCAACACCTGGTACAAAACACAATAAAGTGTTATACCCAGCACCATGTTATCTTGTTTTACAACACTCTTTTTACCTGAAAATCTACCCACAAAAACTGCTGGACTAATCGGCAGTTAAATAAAAAGCAGACGATGTTTTGCTTTAAAGGAGGGGAGGCTGTTCTTCTCACTGCACCAAGATGTATCCCATGGCTTTGATGAATTTGTCTCCATTATCTGCCGCCTACGTTGCTTCGTTTCCACATGTGTTTGAGTCATCAAAATTTCCTCCTGTACCAAACCCAATTCTGGAATCACAGCTGTTGCAATCGTTTTCCTGATTCCCAATGATACCGATTCTTGCTTTAGCCAAGTCAGACATAGCGCCCACAGCATTGACGCCTTGCATGTTACAATGTGGCTGTAAGGAACCCCCTGGATTAATCAGCGACTTCCATTTTTCACGGCTCAGTGAGGTGGCGCGGTGTTGTCCGTCAGCGATCAGTGAGTACAGAGAGTCGGCCTGCTTGTTGATGACAATGAACATGATCCGTTGGCCGATCTTCATACCAAGACAGATCTTGGAGAAGGGTGTCTCCCAGTAGGTTGGTAACTTAGTCTCTCGTGAGTCAAACCCAGTCTCGCCTCCTGGAAGGTTGAACTCGTTGTCGTTTTTCCAGAGGTTGGCATCGTAGTGAAACTTTTGCTGTAGATTTTGAGACGAAAGAAAAAGGGCAAGTTTTAAAGACGTCTTGTCAAGCAACTGAACAACGACAACTTTGGTTTCCTTCCGCCTTTCGTCAAATGTCAAATGGGGGTGATATGGGAGGCTAAATAAACCAGGATCTTTGCTTTAATTCATCTCTATCATACCTTGCTGCCATCAATTTTCATGACCAGTGTCCATCCTCCACCTCCGCATTCACCAATGTCGCTTGTCATGTGACAATACACAGGAATCTTCACACCATCAGTCTGCAGCACGTAGGCTTTATTTTCTCGCAAACTGATGAATAAAAATAAGATATTTCAGGTTCTATCATACCAAGCCACTGTTTGTAATAGGACAATAACTAGACTTTTGGAGGGCATATTGTTTATTTGTGGCCCGAGTAGCATCATTTGCGCCCGAGCGGAGCGAGGGTGCAAATGATGCTACGAGGGCCACAAATAAACAATATGCCCGACAAAAGTCTTGTTATTATCATTATCATCAATATACAAGGTCATATCATGAAGAGTCTATGGCAATAAAATAAGCTTGATCTTTAATAAGTATGTTACTGAACTTAAGTACACTCTAACTTGTACAAAAGCACAATTTTGGCTTTTTAATAGAAAAGTGACAAAAAATAGTCTCGTCAATGTCCCCTAGCCAAAAAATAAACTTAATAATCAATGTATAGAACCAAATTTCGATTCAATTTAACATCAACTGTTTTCGTAAAGACTTTGTATTATTGTGCTATTCGCTGTCAGTGTCACTCTCCAAAATGCGACGGCGTTTCTTAGGAACGCTCTCCATTTGCTGCGCTGACCCTGCTTGGTACACATTCATTGTTCCTATCTGTATGTGTTGTGTACAGTTGGGATATGGCTGAGCCAAAGCCATAAACTGATTTTGCAGTGATTGTGAAACCAAGCTGCTTGGACCAGGGAGCGCGTAGTTTGATGAACTACCGGGAGCATCTTGTTTGCTCATAGGCTGAAAAGCTTCTGTCAGAATCCTGGAGCATTCTCTTTTCTGTTCACTGGTTGTTTGGTTGATGTAGTGTGTGAGACTTCTTTCGTCTTTGTGCTTTGTTATTGAGCATATTTTCTTGGTATCCACACCTCTTTGAAATATAAGTGGGTGACAGCCGATGCCCGAACACAATGGTTGGTGTACCTTTGAGATAATTCGGCTTTCACCGAAAGTCTTTCCATTATTTTGGCGATGGCGTTCTTTCCAAGTGGCTCATTTTTATACCAGTGTTCAGCAGGAGAGCGAGCGTAGTTCTTGTTAGGAGTTTGAAACAGCGCATCGCACTCCGGGCGAACCTTGCTCAAGTAAAACTCAAACGCTGTAACCGGATTTAAGCCATTTGAAGTTTCGTACATGCGTACATCAGAAAAGAGCTGATCTGATTGTTTGGAGCCACCTTGATGGTTTTTAGTCTGCTCAGTTAGTTTCTCTGTAACATACCGTGCACCCGTGTCGTCCACTTTGATCTCAAACGGGGATTGGGAGATATCCTTTGCCCTGGGATTGGGAGATATCCCTTGCCCTGGGATTGGAAGATATCCTTTGCCCTGGGATTGGGAGATATCCTTTGCCCTGGGATTGGGAGATATCCTTTGCCCAGGGATTGGGAGATATCCCTTGCCCTGGCAAAGACAAAACGCTGCGCCCATGATCCAAAAATCGATCGCTGGTTTCTAGCCACAACATTTATATTCTTTTTACCCACATACAGAAGCTTCTCAGTGCCTCCCCACTACTAAGTGTCTTAGGCCTTATCAGAAGGACGGTGCAAATAAAATGTTAAAAACATTTGAACTCTTAACTTACCCGTTGTCATACAGTTCTTTACAAGAAGAGCCTGTAATAACTTAACGAAAGAAAATTCAACTGATATAAAGCACTCGTTACAAAAAAGGGAAAACGAAACGATAGACGGAAGAGCCATTGAGATCTGTTACTCCAAATTGACCTGCCAGCAACATTGAGATATTTTCAACCAGTGCGAAGAGATTTTCCAGCTTCGCTTCCAACTTCATTTCTAAAGTCTTGATGGCTGTACAGACATCTGTCTCATCACAGGTGTCAGATTCGGGGCCTGATAAAAACACATGGACGTTAAGTGCTGCTCACTCGGTTAGAGATTATGGACGCCCGAAAACGACATTTAAACCGTTCGATACATCGGTAACGTAGAAAACATTTCTGAATGTGCCTTGGCTTTTCAGTTTATCCAACCTCTTAAAGTGCTACTATGATCAAATTTTTACCCCTTGATTTTTTAGGTTAATCACATAGAATTCTACGAAAGATTAAAAACGCCGTTTACCGTTTACAAATATTTGCATTGGTTCAGGAGATATTTAAGTTTGAAAAATGAGTAAAATATGCAAATGAGATTACTGATGACGTCATACACTCAACCAAATTAATATTGCATGAAGTATGTAAATGGCGTTCTCTCGGTCAATTTGCAGCAGAAACCATTGAAACTTGGTAGCTTAATAGTTCTAAATGCAACACGAGCTAATAATTGGTTCTTGCGTTTGTTCCAAAGGTTAAATAATTAGAAAAACCCGAAAAATGACAACTTGTTCTGGGAGAAAAACAGAAACTAATAATAGAATGAACGGATCAACTTTCTTTCGTTTCTATAACATTGCAAGTTAAGCTTCGAGGGTGGAATTTGTTTCTCATTTTGCTGGGCACTTACACACTGGAATTTGAGCTGATACAAATTGGGCCCCTGGATCAGAACGAGAAAAAATGCTAACAAGGGTACAAATGATTCCCTTCTTAAGGACCAAGAACCTAAAAAACCGTACCCTATCTCGCGGTACATACCTATATACCAAATTGTTAGAGAATATAAATGCAAGCCAGAATGTATTCAATATAATGAATAAGAAAACTTGTTTCGGTGCAGGATAATATAATCGTGGGATATTTTAGAGTATTAGTATAGGTAATAGCATGACTTGTAGTGGTATTTGGCAATAATACCGCGAGTGATATTTCAAAATTGTCCAAAATACCACGAGCCGCGAAGCGGTGAGTGGTATTTGGAAAATTTTGAAATATTACGAGTCGGTATTATTGCCAAATACCACGTACAGGTCATGCTATTAGTTGTTTATAATAGAAGCCGAGAAATTTTCGGGAACGCACAAGAGACCTCTTTATTTCGTTACGGTTGAAAAAACAAACACAGGTGTCTGCATTCGTAACAATCTTTTGACGTCAATGAAAAAAGTGATTGACAGCATTTTGTGAAACCAGTTCAAACCACTGAAGGCAAACAGCATGAAATAGTTCAATGAAAGTTATTTTCAAATCACGGTTTATGCAGTCACTGCAGCGCTGAAGCGAAACCACAAATTAAGAAAAGGTACGGGCAACCTTCTCTCAGTGTTTAATTGCTGCTTTGTTGTGCTCCGTAATTTATCGTGACCTGACAGCCATGAAAGTGGTGGAATACTGTTTGGGAGGCTGGCGTCGCTCTACGGTTGTGTTGAATGGGCAAACTGGAAAGATTTGGATTTTGTTCGCTAAGTACACGATTTTTCCGTAGCTGCTCTTCGTCTTGGACGGTAAGTGTTTTAGTTTTCCATGGCCTTTTTCGCTAAGAGCTCTCCCTCCAGGACCTGTCTGCACTTGACGAATTCTCGGTCCTTTGCTATGGATATTTTGCTGTCATTTTGTTTGAGGTGTCTGTCGATGGCAGCTAGCATAACCCTTAGGCTGTCCGGCTCATAGTCAGAGCCATCGCTTTTGCGAATTTCGGCAAAGAATCGCGAGAGACATTCATCCAGTTCTTTAGTTTCGTATTTGACAATGTCATCGTTAAGACCCTTGCTTTTTGCCCACGACTTCCAAACATTCATCCACGTCTTAGAAGTTTTGACTGTATTTTTGTTTACTGTTTTTTTCGGTGAGCTTTTCTATTTCCTCACAGGAAATTTCCGGGAACCTTGCCGCCATTTTTTTGAAAACAAATTTTATTCAGTGTTGTCATGGTAACCTTGTTATACCATCAATTTTTGCTGTTATACCACTATGACGCGGAAAGAGTAATACTATCAACCAATCAAAACTCCGAAATTTCTCGGCTTATATTATAAAAAGTGTTACTTGATTTTTTTATCTCCTTACTGATCAAATTATACTTTCTCCTTACATTATGTTATAATGCGGTTTATTCCTTAGAAGGCAAACTTTATAAAGTTTATATATTCTTATTATATGGCTACAATAGTACGCGCACTCTGATTGGCTGCTGAGTGGGCATTATTTTCTTGTAATGACCGGGCATTATGAAAATTTTTCCCCGCCCGACGGCTCTTTTGAGTTGTGAGTAAGAGCTACGAGTGCGTGAGCGAGAACAACAAAAATTATTGACAAAGTAGAAGTGTATTTTCAAAACTAGCATGCAAATACTTTTTTAACCGGAATGAGCGACGAAGAGGGCCATAGCGAGAGGGAGTTTTATTATTCAAAGGACGAAGAACAGGCCGAAACTGAGCAAAACAACATGAGCAAAGTTATCACTCACGAAGACGAAAATTTTGGTAACAGTCAAGAGGAATTACAAAAGTTTGTTCAAGAACAGAAAAGTGAAAACACCGTGAAAAAATCGTCAAGTTATATGAAGTGTTTTTACCGTTTTCTTGCCGAGATAAACAAGACAAATGTTCAGATTTTGGACTTACCATCGGAAGAAAAGTGCTGCAAGCCAAATGTAAAAACCTCGTTGTGCAAGGCAAAGGCAACCGTTCCAATGCGACTCGCTCGCTGACTGAAGAAGAAGAAGAAGAAAAGCTTTTTCAGAGTGGCGCATTCGGTGCAGAAAATCCGGTAGCCCTTCAGAGGACCATGTGGTGGATTCTCTCCCTGCATTTCGGGTTCAGAGCCCGTGACGAGAGCCGTAAATTGTGCTGGGGAGACGTTTCTTTGCAGACGGATCCAATTCAAGATGGCCGCGAAATGCTTGTTTGGCTGAATGAGCGGGGCACCAAAACACGTAAAGGCGAGGAAAATGGCCATATGCGTCCTTTCTCACCAAAAGCATACGCCACAAACACACAGAGGTTTCCTGTCCATTTTTACAAGCTGTTCAGAAGCCACCGACCTGAAGAAATGAACAAGCCAGACGCTCCATTCTTCCTTGCTGGAAGACACGGCGACCACCGAGTAAATCCTCAAGTGTGGTACATGAAGGCGCCCCTTGGCAAAAATGAGGTAGGTAAATTCTTGAAAACAGCCGCAGATGAAGCCAGTATCCAGAGACAAGGATCAAAAGTCGCAAACCACAGTTTCAGGAAGACCAGCATTGGCCGATTGCTAGATGCAAATACTCCAGAGACTTTTGTGGCTCAACTAAGCGGCCACAAAAATCTTCAAAGCCTCCAATCATACAAGTCAGCAAATTAGCACCATCAGCGACAGATGTCGTATATCTTGAGTGGTTCAAGTCAGTCCCAAAATTCCCAGCAGATAACTGCTCCTCCAGCCAGTAGTGGTGTCCATTTAATGTCAAGTTCTCAGCAGTCACACAGCCAGCTGAGTCTCCAACACACGACGAATTCGCTCGCTGTAAATAATGCGAGCGTTCCAGCAGCTTCAAATGGTGTTTTCCCTGGAGCGAATACCAGCAGTATCTCTGAATGTCACTTTCAGATCTTTAATGGCCCAGTGAAACTGATCCAACAAGGGAAAAAGTGGCGTTACGTTATTGAGAGCGACGACGAAGATTAATCTCGCAGGCGTCACTGAAATCACTGCAAGTTCTCCCACGTGTTCAAAACTCAATCACAAACTGGGCCCATTTTGCCTTTGCTTTTAAACTTTTTAAGGGTCAAACACTTGTAAGCACTGGTCACTGCGTTATTTTGAAATTTAAGTGGTTAATTGACGTAATAAAGACAAAAATTGCCTCATTGTCAAAGAAACTGTGTCTTGTGATTTCGATCGCATCGCCAGGTTCGTTTCGGTTCAGTGAACACGACCTCGAATGACTTCTTGCGCGTGCAAGCGGATGTAGAAAATTATTTCCGGTGTTTTTACTGTATTTTTTTTGTATAGCACTAAAAATGCCATATAATAAATAACTTATTAACCTCGTCCGTTCGGTGATTACAGGGAAATCTCAGACCTCGGCCTTGAGGTATTGACCTCGCTATCGCTCGGTCAATACATAAGGCCTCGGTCTAAGATTTCCCTGTAATGACCTCACTCTCGGTTAATAAGTGGTATATATTCTATTACCACCATTGTTTTCAGGATTCTCAGTTGTATTTACCGTTACCATGGAGTGGTTAATTTTCTTACGCGTGTCATTCGAGAGTTTTTCCCTTAGAAGGCAAACTTGAGTTTAGATATTCATATTCTGTTAGCACCATTGTTTTCGGGATTCTCAGCTGTATTTACCGTTGCCATGGTTAATTTTCTTACGCGTGTCATGCGAGAAAATTGCATCAGTCTAAAATCCAGGTCTAGTTTTTAAAAATGCTCTTCCTGGAAATAGCCCCCGGGATTCCATAACTGAAGAAGCGGGAATTTGCTGTTTAATTTTTCAGCAAAATTTTGTTCGTTTGGTTGCCTTTTTTGGGCATCGAACTACCGTCGTTTCATTCAAATTCAGACCTCTTTCACAACTACCACAACTTCCAGAGTGGAAAAATTGTGTACATATCACAATCAGCAGCATGGTGTCACTTTGAATATGTTTAAACTCGAGTGCACGTATAGATAATGATATGGACTAGGCGGGTTCAGAATTCGAGAAAGGCCAACCCACGAACTTAGGATTGTTCAATTGAGTTTTGTTAGTAACACTTATGTCGCAAGAAAACTACGACAACAATCTTTACTTCTAAACTTGGTGTTATCCTAAACTTTTAATCAATAAAAACCAAGAATGTAGCTTTTATATTATTCACGTTGCCTTATTTTAGTAGCTCAGTGGTTAGAGCATCCGACTAGATCACGGAGGGTCGTGGGTTCAAATCCCATCTGGAACTCGGAATTTTTTTCCGAGTCTACATTTCTCCTAATATTTAATATCGTCGTTGTTGTTGTTTCATCTTTAACATACTCACTTTGGAGGTTGGTTGGCTGCATCTTGATATGCATTAATGTGACAGCGTGATGCTGTTAGTGAGTTTCACATATGCTAGTCAATACTTGGCTGTGTAGCCGCGCGATGCGGTTCCAGTCAAGACCCACAAATTGGCCCTTGCTCACCATAGAGTCTCCAGTAGCTCAGTGGTTAGAGCATCCGACTAGATCACGGAGGGTCGTGGGTTCAAATCCCATCTGGGACTCGGAATTTTTTTCCGAGTCTACATTTCTCCTAATATTTAATATCGTCGTTGTTGTTGTTTCATCTTTAACATACTAGCTTAGGAATAGTCGGTTAAAATCAAGGAAGAATATGTTTTAGTCAACCTCGATAAACTCGAAGGAAAATATGCTAAGTAGCTTTGTGTGCAGTCGCAATAGAACCATAAGCGAGCTGCGCATGACAATACGATAGCCTAATTGACAGTTTGACAGTGATTTGATGAATCATGTGGTTTTTCCCTTTGAAAGAAACCTGGCGAGTGAACTCCTCGTAGTTGTGATAGTTGTTGTAATCAGTCAAAAGCAGAGGTAGAAAAACGTTGTGACAACTGTATTGGAGAGGGAGGGAGATCTGCTGGAGTGATCTGCTAATTCCCCCAAAGGTTGCTCCAACAAAAAATGTGGGAATACCTCTCACGGGAGCCAAGGTTAAGAAGCAGTAATAAAATAACCATGGACATGCGCATTCTTCGACTCGTAGTAGTTAAGATGAAAAACAAGATCAAAACAGCTTTGAAAGGATGCTCCCAGGTGAGACATTCAAAACATATTTTCAATAAGCGTCAGCATGAGTGCGGTAAAATTAAAAACGGTTTATAAGAACAACAAATAAAACGTACACATGCCGACTCGCGGCGGTGTTATAGGACATGATTAAAGTCTTATTATTTTATTTTAGGTGTGTTCTAGGCACATAGAGCTATAGCGCAAAAAAAGCCGGACGACTGAAATCAATAAATTAAAGTGGCTGTGAGCCACTGAGCTCGGATAATGATTTATGAAAGGCTGAGAATGGACTTTTTTGTGTTTATTAAACTAGGGTATCTACAAGATCGTAATGCTGCGGCACATTCTGTTGATAGTGATTTATTTTACGCAGTGATTTATCTATCGCGCGCGTTCCAGGACTTGCAGTAACATTTATTTCTCAAAGTAGTTTCAAATTGTGTTGTGTAACTTAAAATCCGTCTTTGTATGCATCAACTTCATGCACGATGACGCATCGATGGCGAGGTGCGACAAGGGATCGTGAGAAAAAAGCACATAGTGATCTGAACTATGTTTGGGCATAAAACGATACACAACAACCTCCCCTTTATCAGATCGCGAAAATCGATACATGTGGAAATATGTAGAAGCAGAAATCTAACTTATAAACTCTGTACTGGTACGCATTAAATGTCTCTAGAATGTTGACAGACTGTGCTGAGGACGCATCCATCGCGATGTGTGAAAATGCTAACGCTTATGCTTAAATTCATGTTTGGATGAATAGATCGCAGCATATATGAAATTAGCGTGTTGTACGGTTTTCGTTTTTTTAATTATTCTACAAGCTTTAGTAACGACGATTTCTCTTAATTTACGAATTCGACCAAGGAGACGAGACTGCTAAGAAATGACATACTAAGTTAAAATTAAGATGTCACAATTAATCGTCCAGATTTACAAACTTTCACTTACTGCATTAAGGACAAAAGCAAGAGTTGTGAAAGTCAAGCACGATCTCCTTCACATCGTTTCACAGGTAAATCAGAGCAAAACAAACCACTAACCTTTCTCACTGAAATCTACGCGAATTAAGGCGACGGCTCGACGGTGTGACATCCTCGTGTTGTTTGTGGCGCAATGCACTCTGGTAAAAATGACGCAGTGCATTCTGGTTAAATGCAATGCATTCTGGTAAAAAGTGGTGAATTCGAGAATTCGTATCCCCTTCTATATATTCTTCTTAAATCCTGTTTATGTTGCTGCTCGCTCGCTGCGGACCAGTAACGCAAGTCCATTCATATGTTTGAGCTAAAAAAGCTAAAAAACATACGCTGTCGACCGTGCAGAAATGACCCACGAGTAAGAAACATAGCCACAGAAACAAGTCAATCGGAGAATAAATCTTTTCCGACTAGGGCGCAAGCGACTGTCATCGCTTTATATACTGGTCAGCAGATGTAGAAAAAGTTAACAGGAATCGATGGAAGGACGGAAGGAAGGAAGGACTGTCCTGTTTCACCCTACACGTTTTCGATCGAAAACGCGTAATTTCTGATGCCTTTTTGTCTTCCGTCCTAAACTTAACCGACCGAAAACGCTCATCGTTTTAATCAAAAGCAAGTGGATTTGAAAACGCTGCTTAGAGTGCAGAAATTTGAAATTTGAGCCCTATCACGATTGGGTGAAAAGCGAAAATGTTGTGGTGTTTTCTGATAGGATGTCACTGAGCTTCGTAGGTCGTTTTATTGTGGACGAGGAAAACGCTGCGAAATCGGTTGTGTAGACGGGGAGAGTTTTAGGCGAAACCCCATCATCGAAAACGTATCGTTTCGGAAACCCATCCCTGTGTACGGGGCCTAATATACTGCAGTAAAGGAAGATCCCTAACATTCCATACATACCAAGTTTTCAAGTGTGGAATGCTCTGCCAACTGAGCTATCAAGTTGGTAGAGCACTGCACCGGTATCGCAGAGGTCATGGGTTCGAATCCCGTTCAGTCCTGAACTTTTTGAAGGCTTTAATTTCACAGCTGCTTAAGTTGTGTATATGAGTGCGATGATCCTTTATGTTTTCATTACTTTGAAATTTTATGGACAATATTAGCCTAATAGGCATAAATAATAAGAAGTAAAACTTGGCCATACCTCGTCAACGAAGGTGATGCCATCATATGTACACAAAATTAAAGAACCACAATGTAGACTACCAGATCACTGGTTATCGTCTTTAACCCAATAAAGCATCCATAATTGACTTGCTAATGGCTAGGTATTCAATTACAGGTTTCCAATATGAAAAAGTTGTAATTGGATACCTGTAATTGGACACCCACGTGGTCGCGCACCGATGACCAATAGGCGCGCGGAGAATCAAACGCGATCGATAATTTTGTTATAGATATGGTTAATTATTATTACAGGAGCCCGTCATGGGCTCCTGATATTGTTTTATCATTACTCTTTAGCAACTTATTAATAAATGATCTGAGGGTGTTACTAGTATCTGTGGAAAGTTGAAACAAAGTCATTTAATCCATTCTCTGAATCATGAATGGTTTTGTGCTTTTCTCAGCGAGTAGTTTTATCTTCTTTACGTATCAGATTTTAGATGATGGCTTCTGTGACGCCAGTGACTGGGCTGGCCTTCAACGCGATCCGAAAAACCCGTTCAGATACGCACAATTCATAGAACATTTTCATCACGTTCTCGACGTTCCGAAAATTGAAGGAGTCGCTGTTCAAACGGCAAGACACTGCCTGCTACGATGTGTGAATAGCGATCGCTGTTTTTCCGCAAATACGGGAGCATTTCACCTATCAAACGGAAATATCTCGTGCGACTTGCTTCCAACTGACAAGTACAATGCATCCGAAAAGTTCAAGGCGAATTATACTTTTCATCATTACAGCATTATGGTGAGTGTTACTTACATCTATAGTAATTATGTGGCTCTGAAATTATGATGCATGTATGAAGTTTTATCGATTATCATCATTACCAGCCCCGAATAACTCAAATTCTCCGAAGTTACATCTTTTTGCAAGTAGTTTGGCACTTTTTCTGTTTTTGATCTGGCCAAATGTCACATTTTGATCTTAAGTATTTTTCTTTGACAACCTCTTTGTCAAGCGAGGTGGACTTTTTTTAACTTTACTTTACTTTATTAAAATTTAATGGCAAAATGTGTAAAAAATACATATATTTATGAAAAAAGGTGAGAAAAAAAACCTAGTATAACATAAGCCATTGGGAGATCTGTTGAATGAAAACCCTCAATTTTATTTGTCGAGTTTAATCTCCTGAAACATTTTCCTTGGCATCTTCACCACGAAAAAGAAGTGTGGAAAAACTTTAGCACATATGTTAATTAGAGACGCAAGGTAAAAAATATATAAATAATTAAGTACTAATTACACACATTAAAAATTAACGGTAAAAGTTCCATTCGACGTTTTGATCAGTCTCTGGTCATTATTAAGTTCCACGTTGAGAATAAGAATCACATATGAAACATTCATATGTCTATTTATAAAGAGAGACAACAAGGTGAAAATATGTGCTAAAAAATAACAAACGCTTAACAAAGACACCCCGGGTCCAATGCGACAGTCTCTTATTTCAAAGTACGACGGCTGCGACAGAACAACGACTCGAAAAAAACTACAGGACTTTATTCCGCGGCCCTATTTTAATTTAATTTAATTCAATTTTATTCAGCGCCGCACGAGGAAGTCGGAGTCTTGTAAAAGACTTCGACTTCCTGATCGATGCGGCGCTAAATTCTGGACGGTGTATATTGTAGTGAAAGGTGCCTATTTATCACGTCAAAACTCGTTAATTTTTTTTATATTTTCTTTGTTCTGAATAAAATAGAACCATTTCGTTTTCTAAAATTTGTAAATTCAGCCTCGTTGATTCAGTTTCGAATATCAGCTGCGTTCGCTGTGTTTTTCTAGATCGGAATCAGGGCATCATGGCATAAGCGCTGTTTTCAGAGCTCAAAACCACGACGGCAACGCTACCAAACAAAAGGCTGAATGAGCAGAACAATGGCTGTGCACGTGCATTATAAATATTTGACATTTCTTAGCCGTCCTCTGCAAAACAACAACGTGATATGACCAAGTTCTGTGTATTTTGGAGAACGCGAACGGCGGCGGCTAGTTCTTCGTATTTTAATTTGGAATTCAACCCTGGCATTACACATTTAGCTTGAGTAAGTTTTGCGAGAGATAGGTGCACTGAACAAAGCTATACAGCTGCGAAATTCCAAGATATAATATAAAACTATTTTTTACTGGACGTCGTCCTTGGCGTCGCCGTCGTCATTGCTTAGGGTCCCTATTGTCGTGCATAAACATTGCGTTTATTTTAAAGAGGTGCGGGGGCTTCAAGAAAAGCGGTGTTTATCCAGGAACATGTAGTTTCGTACAAAGAGAGTAGGCTGATATTTCAATCACATCGTAGCCAATTATCGATCGATTTACAGAGAGAATTAACCTGACTCATAGACACAACTAATAATTGAAGTAAAATTGTTTTTTAATTCAACATGAATGTTTAAGCGATCGATTTGTCCAGAACTTTTGTCACTTTGCTAAAATTAACTTCGAATGATATTCAGGCAGATGTTTAACTTCATTAACATTTTCGACTGTTTGTCTGCAACAAGGGCAAACTTGTTTACTTGAAAAACTAATTTTAGTTTTAAGCTACTGAATACTGTAAGCTTTTAGAAAATTGGTTTCAAAAGCTGTGAAATCGATGATGATGTAAACTACAGCACGAGGAAGGGAGACTTAATTAGTTCACAAAGTTAATAAGGCAAAAGGATCTTTCAACCTTTAATAGTTTAATATCAACGAGCCCGGATCTGACGACTGCTTTCTTTGTAGTTTATAGATTAATTATACACACACGCACCGGCACTTACATGAACGCGTAGAGAACATAAGAACTCGTCTTCTTCTAATGGCAAATATATCCGTGAGAAGCACTGCACACTTTCATGATTTTTGACATTCGTTTGTCATAGTGTCTTACGCTAATGCCGATTTCTGAATTTCCTTAAAGGTAATTGATCAAGGACTGATAAAATGACTGCAAAGCCGTCGGCAAAATATCCAAATTACTCTATGGCGTGAATACTAAATTAACTTGAATTGCGGACGTCTTTGAAATTTCTGACCTTTCTCAGGTTCTAAATGCATTTCTTGTCTTTATTTTGAATGGTAATTATTGATGTTAAATGAATTTTCAGCCATCTTTCGTTGAGAATTTCAAGAGTCATTGACACTTCGTCCACCGCCAGTGGTGTGAATTTATCAGTTATTTTTTTTACATTTCTACTTTTATATTTCATTAGTATATACACACTCAATGTAAGCGTTACCGTTGCGTTACCTTGTGACGTCACTGTGCAGCGCTGTCGAGTAAAAAGGAAAGCGTGGTTAGAGCGGGCGGTGCAGAACTTGAAGCTGTAATCAAAATAGAAGAGGAAAATAATGGAGATCTCGGTCATGTGGAAGAAACACCTTCACTAAAGGATAATTGTTCCGAAGATCTTTTAGAAGAATATCTCCAGTCACAGATGGACTCTATCTTTCAGTTTCCTAAATACAGTGACCTTTTACCAGCACCAAGCACAGGTTCAAATGTCACATCAGCTCCAAACCTCAATGTTGAGGCCCCTACCAATGTCACGTTCACAGGAAGTTCTAACTTACCCAGACTACACATAGCAACCTCAGAGGAGTCACCCCAAAGAAGCCAGGCATCATCAAGTTTGAATCCTTCTGCCTCACCGTTCACCACCGCAATCTCTTCACATGAAACACCAAGGAAACCAGTTCCTGATGCAAGACTAAATTTTTCCCATTTCCAACCCCCCAGTTTCTTCTGGAGTGGTTCTTATGCAAAGGCTAGCTAACTTTCTGACCCAGAGGCAAGACCGAGATTCCCTCCCTCCCCCAGAACCAGAGGTATTCACTGGAAATCCATTGCGATACCCCAACTTGGTGAAGTCCTTTGAAACCTTTATTGAAAGAGCGACTGTATTACCTTGGCAAATATACAACAGGTGCAGCCAAAGAAGCAGTCAGTGGTTTATTATCCTTGCACAATATTGATGCTTACAATAAGGCCAAGAAGATACTGACGAACCGCTTCGGAAACCCATTCACTGTAGCAGATGCCTTTCGCAAGAGAATTAACAGCTGGCGCAAGATCCAGCCAAATAATGGCCAAAGCTTAAGGAAATTCTCGGATTTCTTGGAACATTACAATACAGCAATGAAGACCATCCAGTGTCTGAATGTCCTTAATGATCCAGACGAGAACCAGAAGATTATTCAGAAACTCCCAAACCACCTGGTAATAAGATGGAGCAGAGTTGTTGATGAGTGGATAGCAATTGATGAATTGGAAGAAGACAGCCATACACCTAGAATGGATAGAAAACCAGATTCCCCCTTCGCAGAATTTTGCAAGTTTATGCGAAAGGAGGCAAGAATAGCATGTAATCGTGTGACTTTCCCACAAGTATTGAAGGCAGAAGAGGCCAAGAACAAAACTGAACCTGGAAGATAAAAGTTCAATTCACGAGGCAAGGGGGACTTCAGAGTGAGAACCTTTGCAACTAAGTCTGAGGAGAAATCTGCAAACGCTGTAGCAGATAGCAGCTCAAAGAAGATCATTTGTGCCTTCTGCAAGAACAATCATGAACTTGATCTGTGTGAGACGTTTTCCCAGATAGCCCTCTCAGAACGAAAGAAGTTTGTCCAAGCTAATGCACTTTGTTGGGGATGTCTCAAATGGGGTCATGTGTACAAGGAATGCAGAGGAAGAAAGACATGCAGGAGATGCAGCCGCCGACACCCAACTTATTTACATGATGACTCAGTAAAGGACCATGACAGGGGTCCAGATCAAGTGAACCGCGAGTTAAGCCACAGCAATCCAATATCTCATTGCATTGAAGTGTGCCACTTGAACAATCATGCCGAACCCGTTTCACACTCCCTTATTGTTCCGGTATGGCTTCATCATGAAGATAACCCAGGTAACAAGCTCATGGTCTACGCCCTACTCGACGACCAATCTGATGTTTGCTTTATCAAACAAATAGCCCTTGAGAAGCTTGGTGTTAGTGGTCCTGAGGTTCAACTGAAGCTTTCTACAGTCCTTGCTCAGGAAGCCATCACAAGTCAGAAGATCAGCGGTCTCGTCGTACGGGGTGTGAATGAAAGTACGGAGATCTCCGTTCCTCGCACCTACACCAGACACATCATCCCAGCCAGACGTAGCCAAATCCCCAGACCAGAAACGGCGAGAAAGTGGCCCCATCTTAAGAGAATCGCAGATCATCTTATGCCTTACAGAGATGACTTGGATGTAAGCTTACTCCTTGGCATTAACTGTGCACGAGCAATTAAGCCAAGAGAGGTAATTCCAGGGAATGATGACGATTTTATGCTAAAAGAACAACCCATGGATGGGGAGTGATTGGTATGGTTACTCCAGGTATTGACCAGTGTGATGAAGAAAGCATAGGAGTCAGCTGCACTGTCACTCGTGACGTTCAGTTTAGCCACAAGAAGATGTGCCACTTTGGTCTCAAGACAATTACGAAGGAAGTCCTCAGTCCAGTTCAAGTGAATCGCATGTTCGAGCTAGACTTTAATGAGAAGAAGACAGAGGAACAGCCCCTCTCTTATGAAGAAAGAAAATTCATTACAAAGGTTTCTAGAGGAATCCATCAAAGAGATGACGGCCATTATGAGATGCCCCTTCCACTCAAAGAAGAATTGGTTACACTGCCCAACAATAAAGAAGTTGCCCTGAATCGACTTGGCAAGTTTAAGAGAAGACTCATAAAGGATAGCAGATACAGAAAGGACTACCTTGCCTTCATGAAAGATATCATTAAGAGAGGGTATGCTGAGAAGGTGCCTGCTGAAGAAGCTTCAATGAAAGATGGCTATGTGTGGTACATTCTTCATCATGGGGTTTATCACCCGAAGAAACCAGAGAAGATAAGGGTTGTCTTCGATTGTAGTGTGGAGTTCGCTGGCGAATCTCTTAACCGGCACCTTCTTCAAGGTCCTGATCTCACTAATAACCTGATTGGTGTGCTTTGCCGTTTCCGTCAAGATCCAGTAGCCTTCATGTGTGACATTGAGGGCATGTTCCACCACGTTAATGTCAACCCAGAACACCGGAACTTACTTCGTTTCCTTTGGTGGTAAAATGACAACTTCGACAGCGAACCGATCGAGTACAGGATGGCTGTTCATCTGTTTGGCGCCACGTCTTCGCCGGGCTGTGGAACTTGCTTTAAAGAGGACCGCAAGTGACTATGAAGGTCAATATGTAACTGAAGTAGCCAACTTTGTGAAGAACAACTTTTACGTCGATGATGGCCTGAAGTCGGTGTCAACACCTGAAGCAGCTGTTAGCCTGATCAAGAAAACAAAGTCTCTGTGCCAGAATGGCGGCTTCAATCTCCATAAGTTTATCTCAAATCACAAGGCCGTGATTGGAACCATTCCCCACGAAGATCGATCAAAAGATCTCCAAACCTTGAACACCACCAAGGATATTCTACTGAACACGTTATCGCAAAAATATCGCAGATCAGTTATCGCAAAAATATCGCAGATCAATTATTTGCCTCAGCCTTCGGCTTCGGCAAATAATCGATCTGCTCGCCACTGTCAAATCACGATATTTTGCTCAACCTCGTCCAATAATTGTTAATTATTCACCCCCTACCGAGTGAATAATGCGTTTCGCCAGTGTTTCGGAATCGATTTTTAATGGTTTCCTTCTGAAAATGTTGTTGACATCACTTCCTGTGTATATGCTAAAACAATTATTCTTCTCAATCTCGGTGAATAGTGGCAGAACAATTATTCTTTCAATTGACTTTTAAACTTTTACACTCCACACTCCACGCTACGCTATTTCGGAACAGCTGGTCAGGTCGGAGTTTCACGTTTCATGTACATGCCTTTCGAAAATCTCTTTATCCACCGGCTTTCGACCATTGTGTCTAAAGAATTTTTTTTTGTTACAATTACAAGCACATACACTTCTTCCAACTTGCATGCTCATGCGCAGCTTCCGATGTTTGTCATCCCTCTTTTCTTCGTTTTTTGCTCTTTTCTTTCAAAACTCGACGGCTGCGGGGCGAAAGTAGCTTTCGTTCCGAGCCGCTTCAAAAACCTCCTATCAAGGAATTAATACTTCTGGACGGTATTCAAATCAAAACACAAAATATACAGTTTAATCTTTCTAGTAGATGATCAGAGATTTCTTCAATATCGGTTGAAGGTCGATGGAGAAGGATTTCTCTCCCAAACATCAAATTAACTTTGACAACTGTTCCGCGGGAACAGAATTTCAAATTGCCTCACATGCGCAGAAGGGTGTCAAATGCCCTTGCCTTGAAGTTTCAAGGAAGTAAGAATTGCACGGAGCTATTTGCATATTTTGTTTTGGGGGATTTCCTCGTTTTGTTTGTTCAGTTTATTCGGTTGGTGAAATGCTTATTGCTAAATTTCTTTAAAGGTTATTTTTAAAGAACTGGTAAGGTTACAGCTGATAAAAAGTCGTCGGCAAAAATGATATTCAAATTTCGCTATACCGCTCATAATTAGCCTTAACCTGAACAGGCTGAATGCAAAACTGCACGTCTGAAATTTTGAAAGTTCTTCTATTTCTTGATTTTATCGTAAATGATACCTAATCTTTCATTCGGTTAAGTTTCGTTGTGAATTAGTTATTTGTTAATATCTTCTTTAGAAATCAAATACGCCAGGCAGGGTCTTCAGAATATCTGTTTTTCTGGTTAATTACTGTGCTTTTCTTCATTTGTCAGTTTTATTTTCATTGTGCGGCAAAATTAAGTAGGCTCTCACAAGAAGACCTGGAATTTCGAAAATGCTCCAAATCTTCCCGTACTATGCAAAGGTGATATTATTTAAAAATGATCTCATGACTTAGGTACGTCCGAAGATTTCAGAAGATCATTCTAAGGCGCAAAACCGTTTCTGAAGACTTGCTACTCTGTCAGTTTCCACACTTTAATTTGTAAGACACCAAGTTCAAGGTTGCTTGGCTTAAGGTTGCGGCAACTCTTTGCGCTAAAAGTATAAAAACAGATTGGTCCAGTGGGGTGGAGATCCCAGAAGTAGCGAAGAAATCACGGAATCCCAATCGTATAATGCTCTTTAATGATTAACATTCGATCTGGAATTGAATCAGCAAGTATACAACGATAATTAACGAAAAAATAGCTATGAAAAACGAAACTAAAAGTACAACACAATTGCGTAATATACGCGGTCAATCATTAACACTTTAATGACTGGTCCATTGGCGAACAGAGAGGTTTTTCCCTAGAATCTCAGTGATTGGAGGGAAACAAAATTCACTATTCCCAGGGAAAGGGACCAGTCACTAAGTGATTTGTTATATAGCAAAACAAATGGGTCAAACCGGTGGAAAAACGTGCTGAGATTCCATTGAAAACATCAGACCACCGTCAACTGCACGCTCTGATCACGTAAAACAGAGGTCAACATTTCGCGGGTAACAGTTTTTACGTCATAGTTTTCGCAATGTTGCCCGTTCGTGGCATTTGGCGGTAAACAGTTTCATTGTTAGACGTCATGTGACCATAAACTAGCCAATGAATGGGCGCGCTGTAGCGGGAAAAACGCCAGCTGTATAACAATACTTACTTTTAACCTATTAAGCGACGTTGGAGAACTTACTTCGTGAAAGGATGCTATGTTTCATCAAAACATCAAAGGATTACGTGCAAAACCAAACCTCATTAACGTTCCGAAAGCTTAACCTAATCCGATCTCTCTCTTAATTACGTGACTTTGACAGCCATTTCCTTAAATCAAACGAAAATCAGTTCACTTGTTAATTTATTAAATTGTCACGCAAGCGTCAAACAGTCACACAAACACAGATTATCTCAATTATTTAAATTGCTGCCAATTTACTTCCGATTACTTATTGGCGATTGACTTCTCATTTCTTGTTTCTACTTCTTGCCAGAGTCCGTGTGAAAGTTTTCCCTGCCAGTACGGTGGAACCTGCATAGCGCTTTACGAGACTGACGACTATCAGTGTATATGCAAACCAAACAACATTGTCAGGAACTGCGAAAACCGTAAGTTACTTTAGTCTGTCTGTAATTGCTTTAATTAATTAGACTGAGAAGAAACGGCAACAAATAACAAATCTATTATGGACTCGGGTGTAGCCGTACGGGCAGGACTGGAACGAGTCGGGATACACGGCCCGTTTGTCAACAACAAGCTTGTAACGCTTGGTCACGGTGACGGTCTCCAATTGCTTGGTGATCGCGGGTGCTCTTGGGAATCTCGCGTGGGTCGTTGAAGGGCTCGAGGACTTCATTAAAAATGTTCTCTTTGAGGAGATCGAAGTTGAGTTGTTCTTGCCCGCGTATGTTGATCGTGAAGCCACGAACCTTCCATTCCATTTTGCCTTCTTTAGTGCGATAGCCGTATTTTTTGGGACCGGCTGAAGTGAACTCGACGATGAGGTCGCCTTGTTTTAATTCGCTGGTGAATTCACCCCGGTAATCGCCGAGAGGTAGAGTGGGTTGACCTTCACGCTGGGAAAAGATGGTGGAATCCGAGTCGAACTACAAGAGTTGTTGAGGTTCGAATTGACTCAATCCTTCTTGGTACAATTTGAGACGAGCCCAGCAGGTGGTGAAACAGGCCACGAAGATGTTGATGTTGACCTGGACGAGATCTGGGTCATCGACGGTTCTGTAGACTACTTCGACCATCTCAGGGTTTATGAGGCGAAGCTCTTTAATGTCGTCGTTCAAGAGCACGCGAAGCCTGGAGGGGGACAATAGAGCTTTCACTTGACTCTTGTTCCCTTGTTGTCCGTGTTTTCTCCCAGAAACTGTTCAACATCATTTTGGCCAAGGACCGACGTCGGAGATTCTTTTCTATTATCTCGATGTCAAGTTTGTTCCCTTCCTTCTGTTCGCATTTGACAATGAATTGGAGACCAAAAAGCGTGACATTCGATGACAGAGCAATAGTGCACACTGTAATAACGTGTCTCTGGGAATTAATGACATGTCTGAGGGGCTAACTGGAAGGATAGCTAAATAAGACAATAACGAAGAGCAATATAAAGTCAGATGAATGAAGTCTTCATAGCTGCAAATGGCAATTAGTGGAAGAGAGGAGCATGAACCGTTTGAAAACTGATTCAGAGGTGGCATAAAAAAATTAGTGCAGGAGAATGGGCTACAGAAAGAGCAAATAAGGTAATTAAGTCAAACTTTCTGCATACTAGATCCATGTCAACAAAAGTCTGAAGATGATTATGAAGAAACAATCAACAACATAACCATTGTGTTGTAATCAAAGAGATGATGATGAATTCTTCATTCTGTCGAGGGACCTATCCAGCATTCACTTTGATAAAAATAATGCCAGATGCTTTGCCTGAAACTGAAACAGACCTCTTGTAGTAACGTAACAGAAACGCGCCGTACCAATAGCCACTGCACTCACTGCGAAACCTGCTGTAACCCTGTCAGTTAAATGCAAAATTAAGGGTCATGAAGCCGTTCAAAATAGCAATCCTTACCATCATCATCTGGAAATACTCCAGTTTATCCCGTTGATAGGACGCCACTACAAACAAATTTTTCCAATGAATTACTAAACACCATGCATGATGACTGCAATCTGGCTCACAACGGAATTAAACATCGACATTTTTAAAATTCGTAGTGGAGTTTCCGCTCGCAGGTTTGCGTTGGAATATTAATCCCCGATGCCTCAGAATGTCCAAGATTTATATGTAGGGCAACAGGAACTTTTTCTTAGATGTTTAAACGTGCAATATGCAGGACGCTTAAAAAACGTTTATACAAAAAACACCTTTCTCACGGATGTCTGCCATGCTTGTTTTCTACAAACCGGTACTTAGTCTCACTCGGCCAAATTTCTTAACTGAGGCGATCATAAAATCTGGGTTCCAGGCCTCGCTGCAAGCCCCCATGCATTAAACCAATGTCCATTATTGAAAGCCTTATCATTAACCTTAGTTAGGTGGAACACTTGTGGTGCTTTGTTGTAACTACTGTTAAAGTAATGAGTTCAAAATCTAAAGGTGTCATGTACGCACTGTAATCAACTTAATTTCTATTAAATGAGACCAAATACACATTTTATTTCACGTCTCCTCGACTTTAGAATTACCTCAGCGAGTCGAGGGATATTCTGATACTGACGTTCCTTTCACTGACTGTACGAAGACTTGAGTTATCACAAACATCTTCGTTTATTGCTCTAACAAAAATCCTTGAATCACAGTATAAAAATTAATGAATATCGCGTTTTAATCTTCCTTTGACAAAACAAAATATTTAATTAATTTTTTTGATATACAAGACAATTATCTCAGTTTTCATTTTTTTTTTCTGTTTTTTGTTCTTTTTTTTTAGTCTGGTACTGCAACTTCGATACACCCATGATGTGCGGATTTGTTCAGGACAGCAATGATAAGTTTGACTGGACACGACATCAAGGAGAGACTTGGTCTTTAGGTACTGGACCATCTGCTGACCACACCACCGGAAATGGTATGAAAATGTTTCCTTGATTGCATCTTAACCTTTCTCCTTTAATTTTTTTTTAATGTCATTTAGAGCTAAGGTGGATTTTTTTACCCGAAGGAGGGCATCTAAGGGATTGGCCAAAAGTATTGGGAAGGTGGGCCGGAGCAGAGAGGGGTGGGTCATCGGTTTTTGAGCCCCTGATAGGGGAAGAGATGTTGAATTTTCAGCTACCCATGAGGGGTGGGTCATCCTGTTTTATAACAGGAATTGGTACGCATTTGACATAATCGACAACAGAGGTAGCTTCTTCCAGTTCCAAAGGGTGAACATTTTTCGAATCGTGGCTCAAAAAGAACACTTGGCTGGTATATATAGAGATGGGAAGTAAGCCTAGATACAAATATCGCGATATTTTTTGAGATATTTAGAAGTTTTCGAGAAATTTAGAAAATGTTGAGAAATTTAGAACAAAGAAGAACAAAACAAAGTTTATATTAAGTTTTACGAGTTGTTTTCGTGTTTCCCTGTCTGCACAAGCTATAGATTTTCGGCAGGTTTAAAATGGTCCCTTTTCCTTCTATGAGCCAGCGATACTACCAATTCAGCAGATTTATTCTGCAGTACAATAAGATGCACCACATACAAAGTACCTACCAATTAATTCGATGCCACGTGGAATCAATCAGTCAACATGGCGGAAGTTGATACAAAGCCAAAAATTGGTCAAATTAACATGAGAAAAAAAATGATATTTCTGAGATAATTTAGAAGATTTTTTAAGATATTTAGACTAAATTCAAAAGAAATTTAGGAATTTTATGAGAATTTCTAGAAAGAAATTTAGAACATTTTTTTGCGATATTTGTATCTAGGCCTAATGGGAAGTCCATGTATTGTAAAATCTGTACAAAAGCTAACAAGTCTAACGGAATGAGCTGTGTGAGTCCCAAGACTCACTACACAATTCTCCTAGGGGGAACACTGTTCCACGTGTAGCGACGCTGGAGGCCGAGTGTGGAAGGTTTAAGGTCAAGTTTTTTTTAGAGTTTACGGATATGACTTATAGTTGCAAGAGGAAAGGAAAACAATATTATTTTTAGATGGTTTTGTATTATTGTTAAGAAATGAATCTAAAACGTAAACAGTACCACAATTTCATACACAAAATTTGATTTCTTAAAAGAAATGATTTAGAAATACATGAAACAAGAAATATGAGTGATAGGAACCGACGTTTCGGTGCATCTTGCGCCATTATCAAGGTTACATAATTAATGATAAAAAGCGGTTTGTAAAAAAGGCTAAGTTGAAGCGAAATTTGCATAACATAGCGGCAAGCTAATTACTTAAATACTTTAGCACGAAGAGAATCGGACTGCACATTCAATGTTGGTTTAAGCTCTTGAATATACAGCATTTCATTAACAAGGCAGTCAAATTTGACTTATATAAGACTTATTTAACATAAGATAATTTGGTTTTATCAACTGGGTTGATAATGTGAATTGTCCACCGTAAAGAGATTCGGAAGCTGACGTTTCGAGCGTTAGCCCTTCGTCGGAGCGAATCAAGGAATTGTGGGTTGTGTGTGGTTTATATACAGAAATGTGGAGCTACGCTATTGGTTGGTGCCTGGCAACGTGAAAAATAACAGAATGAATTAGTTGAATGAAAAGCGTTCGTTGATACCGTGAGGATTAAGAGTGCCGATTTGAAAAATAAATCTTTGTTCAAGAGTTTTACGGCTTTCTGTGCCTCCTTGATGTAGGGAGAGGCCGCAGACTGCCATATGTTGCTTAGAATGATTCGGCATATTAAAGTGTCTAGCAACCGGTTTAGAAGCGTCTTTATCGTCTTTCTCTACGTCGCGAAGGTGTTCTCGGAAACGGTCGCCTAGTCGTCTACCTGTTTCGCCGATATATAACTTTTTGCAAAGAGTGCAAGTTATACAGTAGATGACATTGGCTGAGGTACAGGTAAATTGATCTGTGATCTTAATGGATCGCTTGGGTCCCGACAATTTCTCAACGTTGTAAATGAAAGGACATGTTTTACATCGCGCGCGTGCGCATTTAAAAGTTCCAGGTTGTTCAGTCGTTTTGAATGCACTTCTAACTAAAAAGTTACCTATGTTTTTGTCGCGTTTGAATGAAATTAATGGCGGTTGCGAAAAGATTCTACCAGTATCGGGATCATTTTGAAGTAATTTAAAGTTTTTGAGAATGATGGATTTTACTGCGTGATTGTGAGGGTGAAATGTGAGGGTGAATGGAATTCTATTATTATTCTCCTTCTGAGACGTTTGTAGTGCTGACTGCCGATCAATTTGTTGGGCACGATGATGGCCTGCTTGAACAACAGAGGCAGGATATCCACGTTTGTCGAAAAAATTGCACATTTCCTCTGATTTAAAGGAAAAATCAGAGTCCTCACTACAAAGGCGACGAAGTCTAAGAAACTGAGAATAAGGAATAGAATTCTTGACGTGTGATGGATGTGAAGATGAATACAACAAATAGCTATGAGAATCTGTGGGTTTGTAGTGCACACTGGTGCATAAACCGTTGCCTTCGACAGAAACTTTGATATCTAGAAATGCCAAAGAAGTATTGGAAATTTCCCAGGTATACTTAAGAGCCGGATGAAACGAATTAACAGCAGTTATAAATTGATTGAGTTCCTCTCTGGTAGAGGAAGTGGCGCCGACACAATCGTCAATGTAGCGACGGTATAGCTCAGGTTTAGGACCGTTGTATTGATTAAAAAATTCGTGTTCAATGTAGCCTACGAAAAGATTGGCGTAGCTGGGTCCCATTTTGGTGCCCATGGCCACACCATTGATTTGTTTATAATAACTGGTAGCGAATGAAAAACAATTTAGTGTTAAAACTAGTTCAGCCAGGCGGAGCAGTGTTTCCGAGCTTGGTTCCTTAACAGTGCGTAAATCAAAAAAATGTTTGAGGGCTAGAAGACCTTCGCCATTAGGGATGACGGTGTAAAGGGATGTAATGTCCATAGTAAAAATAAGTTTGTCTTCACCCAGGAAATTGAAATCGCGAAAAATTTGAAGGGCGTGTTGACTGTCTTTAACATAAGACGGTAAAGATCTGACGATAGGTGCCATAATTTTGTCTAAATAGCTAGAAATGAGTTCGGTAGGGCAACTACACGCAGAGACGATAGGTCGGCCTGGGTTGTTAGGTTTGTGAATTTTAGGCAAAAAGTAAATACATGAAGTTCTAGGAGTGGTGATGATGAGATTTGTAGCAGTAGCCGGTAAATCTTGTTTTACTATAAGTTCGTTAATGGTGCTCTTGACAATTTGTTGGTTAGTGGAAGTGAGATCTTTATCAACTTTGGCATAAAAAGAGGTGTCGGAAAGTTGCCGCAAAGCTTCTTTTTGGTAGAGGTCGGCCCGCCAAACAACCAAAGCGCCGCCTTTGTCGGCCGCTTTCACAATTATGTCTTTGCGCTTACTAAGATTTTTAAGCGCCGCCCTCTCTTCCGAAGAAAGGTTTGAAAATTTGGTGTTACGATTGAAATTTAGTTTGTTGATGTCATGACGGCATTTGTTGATGAAAAAATCTAAAGAGGCGAACTGGCCCTCTGGGGGAGTCCACTTCGATTTTCGAGTCTGAAGCGTCTCGAAAATATCTTTGTCCGAGGTGTTAGAATCATCCTCTTTGTCATGGAAAAAGGCTTTAAGTTGAACGCGGCGAAGAAATTTTTCAACATCTTGCTTAACCGAGAATTCGTCAAGGTTTTTGGATATAGGAACAAAATTCAAGCCCTTGCTAAGGACGGATTTCTCTGCATCGGAAAGCGAAAGATTTTCTGGAATAGTAACTACGGTGGTAAGGCTTTCAAGTGACGAGTCACAAGAAATAGGAGGACCTGTTAATTGTTCAAGTTTATGGGCCTTAATTTGGTGTAAATGGTTAAAAAGTTTAGAATTGACCTCCTGAATTTTGGTGCGAATAGATTGAACTAAGATAGCTGGACAGATTTTAGACAGTTCAGAGCGACATTGTAGAATTTGTTTGTTGAGGTCGTCACGTTTTTGGCACATAGCTCTGATAGTAATCCTCATAATGTTACGCGAAAAAGAATTTTGGGCATTCAAAACGACTGAACAACCTGGAACTTTTAAATGCGCACGCGCGCGATGTAAAACATGTCCTTTCATTTACAACGTTGAGAAATTGTCGGGACCCAAGCGATCCATTAAGATCACAGATCAATTTACCTGTACCTCAGCCAATGTCATCTACTGTATAACTTGCACTCTTTGCAAAAAGTTATATATCGGCGAAACAGGTAGACGACTAGGCGACCGTTTCCGAGAACACCTTCGCGACGTAGAGAAAGACGATAAAGACGCTTCTAAACCGGTTGCTAGACACTTTAATATGCCGAATCATTCTAAGCAACATATGGCAGTCTGCGGCCTCTCCCTACATCAAGGAGGCACAGAAAGCCGTAAAACTCTTGAACAAAGATTTATTTTTCAAATCGGCACTCTTAATCCTCACGGTATCAACGAACGCTTTTCATTCAACTAATTCATTCTGTTATTTTTCACGTTGCCAGGCACCAACCAATAGCGTAGCTCCACATTTCTGTATATAAACCACACACAACCCACAATTCCTTGATTCGCTCCGACGAAGGGCTAACGCTCGAAACGTCAGCTTCCGAATCTCTTTACGGTGGACAATTCACATTATCAACCCAGTTGATAAAACCAAATTATCTTGCAATACTCCCACCGACGCAGCACCACAGTTTCTTTAGAAACTTGCCCCCTTTATTTATTTAACATAACACTGCTGTTCCGAACAATTTCTTAGCACGCTTCAATTTCTTGTTTCAAAATTTGATTTTGTTGGATTATGCAACCCAAAATGTCATGTTTTATAGGGGGTGGGTAATGTAATTTTTAACTTTCATTTAGGGTGGGTCACTCAAGTTTGTGCTAAATGGAGGGGGTGGGTTATTTGCTTTCTAACCACCACATTTTCAAATACTCCGCCGCCATCCCCTGTACTTTTTGACCAGTCACCAAAACAAATGGAATGAGGTGATAGAAATACTTTGTTAAACAAAGGTCATGTGATTTGTTATCAAAAATATGGTAAGATGCACTTTTAAACACTCTTGAGTTTTTAATTCGTTCTTTATGATTGGTGATATAAAAGTAAGTTATGCAAGTTTACAAGTTTGGCAAGCAGCAGCAATGAAATGGAACAAATTACTAATCTTTCACATTGATCCTTTAATAGGCCATTATTTACAGTTTGTGAATTGTGTTTTACAGTCTGTGAAATATAACCGAACCTCTGCATGAAAGAGAGGGTTGGGCTGTACTTGAGATTATAGAGACTCGGAAGTGGTTAGCATGTTAATATAATAAATGTACGCTTGAAAAGTAGCGGCATTTGTTCATAACAAAGTCAACTCTAGCCTCGCTTCCGCTCAAAGGCCTGATTGCTAAGTAGGAAACGGTAAAATGGGCTTTCAATTTTGAGTTTTTGAGCAATATCCAAGAGCAATGGCACCTCTGCACAACAGAACAGCATAAATCTAAATCTGTAACCTGATCCAGTTGACTGAAATGATTGACTGTCGTGTGAAAGTCAATATTGCTACAGTCAAACTAAGTGAAGCGTACCCCTCAAGACTGCATTAATGAACTGATTATTTGAAACTTGAACCTGCTAGTCGCTTCAAGAATGCAATAATGAATTGATTATTCGAATATTGAACTCGCTCGTTCGATCCAAGAATACGGCTAACTCTTTCTGTGCGCGCCGTACAATCTACCGGTCGGTACCGACCGGTAACGCAATCTGGCCTAGAAAATTGGCGTTACTTCCGATTCTCACCAAATTTGGACAGTGGCATGATGAGATAATTAGCCAATCACAAGCCATTTTTGAGCTTTTTTCGTCATATCCCCCCCTCGGGAGAGCTTTGTCAGGTTAGCAAATTAGTATGCAAGCAACCGTAATGGCTGTTGCCGTCGTGGAACTACGTGGAAATGTTTATTTGTGCAAAATTTGGGACTAAAACCTCTGGAGATGGAAATAAGGACATTGTTAAGGATACAGAAAGTCATCTGGGACCAGTTACTGGCTTTTAAGGCTGAAGAAAGCTTTGTTTAGAGTTGTACGTGACAACGACCGCGTGGTAAGCGAATTGAATAAATTATCGGCACTGTATTGTTTTTCGTTTCGTCCTCTTTTGTAGCCTGCCGAGGTCATTTTTTCGTCTTAATCTCTTAAGGGAAGTTCGAAAAAGATTTCTTCATTCAAATTTAAGCTTTCAGACTAAAATTCTGGAACTTTCTGACCGAAACGTCATTCAAGTTATAGTCGTGTTTTTCGGTTGCTATGGGTAACAGTCGCTTCCTGTCGACTTCAAGTGAGGTCATAAATAAAATTCTAATTAATTCTGGTTTTGTTCGATTTCGCAGAAATTTTAACACAATGAAGCTGGATTGTTAAGGAATAGATTTTAATACTGCCGATGTGTGATAGCTGTTGACGCTAAAGAGATATATTGCTTTGAAGTCAGGGTTTTGAAGACATTTTTTTGCGAAGCCCGGGTTCAGCGTGGCGTTGTAATCCGAGATTTTTGTTTATCGTCAAAGAAAAAATATCCGAAAAAGGTCCTTTCTTCGATGAATCAAACAAATATAAATTTATATATGTTCCGCAAGGAATTTTTAGTAAAAAAAATTTATTTGTGATGAAGCAATGTTTTTTAATTTTTTCCCGCGAAAGTCTCGGGTGGGAAGGCTAACGGGTTCCGTTTTCGAAAAATAAATTTACTATTGCATTCTAGAAAAGACTAGTAGGTTTGAAGCCAACTAGTCGCAACAGTGAATTGATTTTTTGGAAAACGGAACCCGTTAGCCGTATTCTTGGATCGAGCGAGCGAATTCAATGTTCGAATAATAAATTCATTATTGCATTCTTGAAACGACTAGCGGGTTCAAGTTTCAAATAATCAGTTCATTAATGCAATCTTGAGGGGTACGCTTCACTTAGTTTGACTGTAAATCTGAATAGGATTAAACACAATAAAAAATGAGTAACAACACATTCATAGTTTTACAAAAGCCAATAAAAACGTTCTTCACATGACGTTTAAGTAAAGTTGTAAATATTTATCACTTGCCAGGCACAGGCACGGGATACTACATGTACATAGAAACATCATTTGTTCAACGAGGTGACAATGCAAAACTAAACAGCCCCAACCTGAAATTCAAAGGCAGCATGTGTCTTGAGTTCTACTACCACATGTATGGTGCAGACATTGAGACACTAAATGTGAACATAAATGGAAACAACGTGTTCACCGCAAGTGGAGATAAAGGCAACAAGTGGCTGAGAGCAGCTGTTGATGTCAATTTATCGGGAGAGTATGTGGTAAGAGAGATTATCATGGCTACTGGAAGGTGCCTTGTTTATTGAAATCATAACAATTTTGTGTCGTTTCCAACCGTTCTTGTCTATTCATTCGATAAAAACACATTTAATCAGGGCAATACTTACTTACATGACTCAATTTTTTGTTACATTACATCACTTACAATTTACATTACATTGCACATGTTACTTACATTCCTTACTATTTAACAAACTAGTTTTGCCACTAAAAATTTCCTTAGGACTTACGTTTACATAAATTATATTACATTACGTTTACTTATTATACGGCTAGCTCTGTGAGCTGGTAAGATGAACCAGATCCTGCGCTGTGATCGGCCACGCGAGCGGGCAAATGGCGCTCTCTTGCTCATTCGGGACTACCCGCTGTGTTGCGCAAGAAAAAATTCGCCAAAAGCTATTCTGCCATATATAGTAAATAAATTATTTAGTGACCAAGCTTGTTGGGCCCATAAACAAGACTCCGACTCCGACTCGATCCACAAGCAAGAGAACGTGGCCAATATCCAGCCTCACGCTTGGTCAATAACCCATATTTATTATCCAACTCTGCTTCCTAGAGTACAAATATCGCGCGAAAGGAGTACAAATAACAGATATTTGTACTCGCCTCATTCCTCCCGGCCGCGTGAAGTTCAAAACCTTGGCAAGTCAGAATTTTGGGGAAAAAATCGTTGGATAATAAATCTCTTATTAGACGTTTTTGTGTGTAGTATCGCTGTATATTTTTACTCGTTGTTTGTATTTTGACTCGCCCTACGGGCTCGTCAAAATACTGCACAACTCGTAAAATTATATAGAGGATATTACACGGGGGCGCGAAGATATGAATTTTATTTTCGAGTGGCAAAACAATATTTTACGAACGAGCGCAGCGAGTGAGTAAAATATTGTTTTTTGCCACGAGAAAATAAAATTCATATCTTCAAGCCGCCGTGTAATGTTCTTTTTATTATATAGACATGCTGATAACGCCGTTTTTGATGATTTCCCGAAGATTTCCGACGACCTTCCGAAGATTTCCGAAGAAATTTCAAAATTGTTCCGAAGGCAGGACGAACGCTCCCGAACATTTTCCGAAAACGTCCGAAGATACCCGAAGATTGCCGAAGACTTTAGAGGAAGACCCGAAGATGTTTCGATGATACACCAACGAATTTAAGTACAATTTAAGAGACAAACTTGATATCAATGAAATCATCGATAAACTCACGTGTGAGATTATGGAAAATAAACCACTCGGGTCCCGGATGTATTTTTTATGAATTTTACGAGTGGTATATTTTTCAGTAAAACATCCGTGTCTATATAATAAACAGCGATACTACACACCAAAACGTCTAATAAGATATATATATTTATTTATTTTTATACCCACGGCAACTGCTAACTTGGTCAAGAGTCGTTTAACTCTCAGAAATACAGTCTCATAAGTGATTTTGATATTATGTTGACTGTTAGCCTGTTAAGTGCGACTGTGGGCTTTGGCAGCTTACTGGTCATGTATTGTTGTGCTCCTACTGGGATTTTTTGTTTTAATTTTAAACCCTAACTTCCGTCTCTTGTACTGATTGTAGGTTACATTTGAAGGAGTGCGGGGACGTTTTTTCATGGGTGACATCGCAATAGACGATTTTGTGTTGTACCAAGGATCTTGTCCTTGAAGTGATTAGATTGAAGTAAAAAAAGTAAAAAACTGATACCGTAAACCTCCGAAGGTAAGGATCCCCCGCAAGTATCGCTTATGCCACGATGCGAAGTGTTGTGAAATGTCACATCGTGCTTCATCATTCATGTTACGACACTTTTTAAAACGAAAACCGTAGAATTTTTATCAAGTAACAGGAGTTTACTAACAGGAACCTTGCATCAAATTAAAACTGCAAACTGTGTCATTTGCAACATGAGCGTATAAGAGACGAACGTTTCTTTGAATTAAAATTGAAAACTCAGCCAGTGCACTGAGGTTTTGATACAGCAGAACGTAGCAGTGCGTACTGAGGAAGAAATTTGCTAGCTTTCCTGCCGACAAATAACAACTCAGGTTACACATACCCCCCCCCCCCCCCCCAAATGCGGCAGCAACACAAATTTACCTTACGAAGAATTTCATTTCATGTTTTAAGAAATCATGATGTTTTTACTACTTTGCGTCTTTTATTTCGTAAAAGGCGCTCAGTCGCATCAAAGTTTTTATAACGTTTTCTGACTCCCCGAAAGCAACGACCACCCCGCCACCACAACCCACCGAAAGTAACGAATCTTGGAGAGTAGCGAGCCCCGAAGGCTGCTAATGCCGGCGAAAGTAACGATGGTCCTTACTTCGGAAGTTTACGGTAGTAAGACGTAAAGAACTTCACTGCTACTTTCTTTACATTTATTTAGTTTAGACCTATTATTAGTTGCTCTTAACAAGAATGCCTACTAATACAAAGATACAATAATTGTATTCCAAAAAGAAAACTAGGTAGCCACGCCTTTTTCCAAGAATGCTGATCTCAGCATTTTCCTGAAAAAGCAAAAAAATATTTCTTCACATACTATTAGCATTCGCCTTAACACACACAAAAGCAGAAATATTTATGAATATCTTTATGATACATAGCAAATGGTAACATAAAAACGATATCATAATCATCGCAACAGCGCCATCAGCGTCCCTGACAGCTCGCCTCTGGTTTTGCAAAAGTACTGTATAAATATATTTTGTACTCAATCAGAAAATGATCAGATGCTGAATAGGCTTGCACTTCCATTTCTTCATTAAAAAGTAAGGGTAACAAAGCGCTTTTAAAAGTTAAATTAAATCGTTTTTGGTGCCCGTTTGGTACCCCATTATTTTTTCCTGTCACCCGTATTAAATGTTGAAATAGCATCAACTCGGAAAAAATCCGAGTTCCAGATGAAATTTGAATCCACGACAGTAAGTCAAGAGCTAGTCAAATATTTCCGTCTCTCTTATTTGTTTTACGCGCTCACTATGCTATCTGCAGTTTTATGTTTACAGTTTGATTTCGAATAATGTTCTACAGACAGCAGCTAGTTTTTCAGCTGGAGCCTGTTAGCCGTTAGTGGTTAGCGATACGCTGCTTTTTTGGCGTTCTTAGTTTTAGTACAGGTTTAATTTGGCCACAGTTGAAAGTGTTGCTTTCATTTTCGTGGTCGTGCACTTGCATTGGCAGGGTATTTGATCTCGTCAATTTCAACCCTGGCGCGGGTGTGGCGTTTGATGTGCAAAACGTTCGCGCACTAACAAAATAAAGCAAAAACGCGAAAGTGTTTGTACATTATAACTGTTAAGAAAGAAAAAAATAGACAGGCATTAGACTTTTTATCGGATTGAATCACCTGTAGTCACCTGAATGAGTAACAACAATAATAATAATTGATTTGTACCTCATAAAAAATGATTTTTTTTATAGTTATATATAATATCTTTGACGAAGAAAACACGTAGACAGGGCACATAAAATAACTATACGAAGCTAAACTAGTTAGGTGCCCATCAAAACAATTCAACAACGATTTTACCGGTCGGTAAAACGCAGTTAATGGAACATACAGCCCCTTAAGGCTGGTTTACACTAGCGACGGAAGCGACGGAAGCGGAGTCGGAATCGGAAGAAATTTTTGATCTAGTGTGGATCGGCACGACGAAAGCGGTATCCTCGCTTCTTTCAGCGTAAGCCTCGCTTTCAGCGTAAGCCTCGCTTTCATTTGTAAACATTCAAGATGGCGGAACCGGGAGATGACGAGAGATTGCGGCTTTTGTTATTGCTTTTTACGCTCATACGACGAAGAAGACGTCTGCAAAGGAACCAAGGAAGTTTACGTCCTAAGTCCCACGCTAACCTTTTTTTGCTGTTGTCTTTGAAGTCCCTGCATAAAAAACGGGGAACTGTCTCACAGCCTTCGCCAACTTTTCCTCTAGAGCCCTCTTTTTTTTGTATAGCTCTAAGTTTGAAAGGGACTGGTAATGAGCTTTTTGATTAACTGATAATTTTGGCTTTGTTTTAAAATTGGCTTCCGCTTCCTATTCCGTTCACCTTGTTCTCACTGGATCGGAAGCGACGGAAGCAGAAGCGGAAGCGGAAGAAAAAGAAACTCTTCTGATCCTTCTGACTCCGATTCCGTCGAGCTTCCGACTCCGCTTCCGATTCCGTCGTCCTTTAAGAGTTAGACTGTTTTCAGTCGTCACACAATCCAGTACGATAAACAACAGTACAATACTGAATGCTCAATTCATGAATGAACGTTCCCTTATTCTAGAAGTTAGTACAATCAATATTCCTGTCTGTAGTTTAGCTTCTATCTCGCGGTATAATCTAGTAAAGTATCTTAGCTTCTCCTGGATTGGCCCATATATTTGTTAGCCCCAGTCATTGCTAGCAAGCTCGCCACGTTGCGTCTATTTAGGTCATAGTACAGCTGTACCTATTGGTCGAACCTTGAGACACTGTCTTGCTATATAAATCTCGATACACTGTCACAGGACATTATCCTGAGAGCCCACATGAGAGTACACAGTTTGTAATAATTTAACATTAAAATTTCTCACCCTCCCTCCCTTGGAGAAGGGCTTTTATTTGTTATTTGCTAATAAACTGGGGTCACTCCTTGTGGTTCGGTCAAGTCTACGTAGCGACTTCCCTCAAGCTTTAGTACTGCTTGTGTCTTGTCATCATATATTCTTTATCTTGTCCGATCCAGCTTGTGCTGTGCTGGGGAGATAACGAAAGGATCTGCCAATACTCGTGTTCCATTCCCACGTTAGTGGAGGAATAAGTGAGGCTTTTAGTTTGTGAACCTATCATGAAGTCGCGCCTAGTCTAGCCTGCCATAGGGTTGTGTCCCCCTCAATTACTCCATATTTTTGTTTGCGTATTTTGTTGTGTTACCTTTTACGTGGCTGCGTTACAGTCAACACTTAGTTTGGACAACGGAATAGTGACATTGATTATTAAACAAAATTTGGTCAGTACACACAGTGGTTAAGGGTCTTGTCGACAACGATAAGCACTTTTTTTAACCCGAGCATTTGCAACGAACACTTCATTCAAGCAGACACCGGGGAACGAATAGTTAGCAGCAAACATCACATTTCGCCGAGAAAGGAAAGTACATAAGCTTATATGATTTTAAGCTTTTGTTTTCAGAGTTGTAAAAAATTGTACACTGTAGTAGGATTTGAATTAAGCGCTCAAGTTAATTGCGAGGAGCCTCAGTCAACCAAGAAGGTACACGTAACAAAAAATTAACCCTCCTGAAAAACAAGAGTGGAGTGAATTTCAACAAATTCAAAATAACACACACACTAAGCAGCAAGGAAACGCAAAGAAACTCTATACTCTGTGACAGAACGTGTAAACTAAATTTATTAGTTTAAATAGAAAACACACAAAAAAGCCACTTTTTGCTTCCAAATGAAGCTGTAGTTTGAAAATAGGATGTTAACCTTACCTCCCTGTTTTGACTCAACCATCACTCTGTATTCAAACAAATTTTAACTATATTTGAGTGTAATAAACAAAAACAGGGCTGAAGAGCTAACCCATTTTTGCTCATGGATGACGTCATCCATGATCGAATGGCACTCGGTCACTCACTTACTCCATTCTGATTAGTTTGTTCATTAAAACCGGATTAAATAGTTTTCTCCTATCCCTCCCCTGCTAAGTATTGTTTTTGCCCTAGACACTTCATTCAGGTTTTATTGTATCGGATTTCATTTAAACCAATCACAGCGAGCATCTCCCACTGTGATCACATGGACAGGCACAGATCTGGTCTGGTAGTAATTACGAGTGTCTCCCAAAGGTTTTGGGGAACAAGGAAACAAAGGGAAATATAGTAGAAAACAAGGGAACATGACTCCTGTTTTAGAGAACACGGGAACACAAACTAGTCAAAACGTAAACATTTTTTATCTATTTAAGTACACTAAAGACCATTGTTCACGAAATTTTATTTATGGCCATGTGAGCACCACTGCCATGACAAGACAGACTAAAACAGGGTTCTTCTAATATTCATTGTGAGAATATCTCAGCTGGGAGTTATGAAGGTTAGCGGGAAGCGGTAAGCGGCCAAAATCACGAATGTGAATGTCAAAATTTAAAGTTGCAATCAACATGAAAGATTTTCAAGTGACAGCGAACTGTCCAAATGGGAGATTGTTTGAGATCGATCCTCAAGCGCAGTGGGATGCAGCGATTGCCAAAGTGATAACGAAGGAGCGGTAGTTGATAGATAGGTTGCCACAATCTGGCTTATATTTGAATATATTAAATACTAAATCGAACTAGGTCAAAGAAGCTTTTTATTCATTATTCATTGATCACATTCTTCTTATCGGAAAATTCCAACTTGGATTTTATTCTTAATCAGGATATACACTAAATGGTCATTTCTCTTAAATATTGTCGTATCTGTCTTTGTAACTGAGTGAAGGGGTACGAGACCGAGTCGAAAGCAGCTTATACCGTCATTAGCAATTCAGTACCTCAGGCTAACCAGGCTGGCACATCTGCAGACAGAAATCCAGTGCCTTCGAAAGTGTCGAAATTAAGCGTGCCCGCTACTAATCAACTTGTAGGATTGGAGATGAGAGGCTGTTCAAATCTTTAAGGAAGGATGTGACTGAGGATCAAGTCCAACGAACAGATTGGCAGGAAAAATTCAAAGTGTTGTATGAGCTAATCTGGTAGATTTCACGGTGAATGATGATTGACATGAGCTAACTTTGAGTAAAATGGAATTACTCTCTTCATAAAAAAAGGGTCCAGTCATGCGCACATGTGTGACCTACGGGTTAAGTTACTTTATCCTTGCATACGGTGGCTGCCCCGCAGCACGAGCGGCAGACAAAACCGAGCTGTCCTTCCCCTCGACCCCCCATGTTCCTCTCGGCTTCACCTCAGGGAACATTGAGGGGCTTGGGGAACGTTTCCCTTGGGGCCAGTCATTAATTAGCTCTTATTAACCGAGCAGGAGGTCTGTATGGGAGAATCTTGACCGAGGTCGTGAGTACAGACCGAACCCAGTGAGGTCTGTACACAACGACCGAGGTCAAGATTCTCCCATTGAGACCGACTAAGCTCGGTTAATAAGGTGTTTATTATATGGCGCAAACAAGAGCAATTTAATTCATTCAATGTAACTGGTTTGTACTAACTGACATTTTGCTTGCAAATGGCGATGAGCTGAATTTAATCTGCCAAAGTTTGCTCTTTCTCTTTACTTTTTTTCTCATCAGGCTTTTTGGCATTGCCATAAATAAATATTGCTAGTCAATGATTTTGAATAACTACCGGTCTAGATGGGAAAATAAGCCAATCAGATTCGTGAATTTGGTAGTTCCCAGTCCTTGTGACACAGAGCCATATAATAAGTGCTTATTAATATTTAATAGTTTAAGGTTTTGATATTTGTTATTACTGTCTAATGATTATAATTAAAGATCCAGTTAACCTTGACCTTATATTATAATAACCTGTGTTATACTACAGGCTAAGAAATTTCTCAAATGCGATTGGCTAAGACCAGTAGTATTTCTGCCAAATTTGAAATACTTACATGTAAAAATTTCAGTTTCCATGGAAACCTAAATGATCGAAACAATATGGCGGAAAGATTTTCAAAATTCTGTGGAAAACACTGCAAGAGCTAAAGGAAATTACCAAGATATGGAAACAGCAAAGAATGTACAAAGATCTAGGTCACTGTATCGTCGATTTAAGGTGGAAGGCAAAGGATACAGTCCTGATATTTTCAGTGAGCTGCATGCAACGCGAACCAACTCAGCTGACGAAGTTCGGTGCATAGCTTTATCGTCGAGCACTCTTTTAACTGCTATCGAAGAAGGTGAGAGAACGAAAAACGGTTCCTTTCAGTCTTTATTCAACAGTTCAGAAGCACAAGCAACCAGAAGTAAACGTCGTCCGCTGGAAACTATTTTCCGCTGCTGTGGTGACCAAAGAAACGATAAATAGCCAACAATTTTCACCGCCTGCTGCTTAAATGAAAGCCCAAAGTCCAAGTTTCCACACAAGCAGAATCGGTTAAAAATCTATTGATAAACTTCGATTGACGATTAGGCTGTTCAAAATGTACCCTTCAAAAGATATTTACAGGTATTCAAGTACTGTTTTATCGCAGTTGAAGCGAAAATCATTTGAACATGTGTGACCTTTGTGCGATCACATGTTTGATCACATGTTGGAGTAAAACCAATCACTCGCGCGTGACTAAAACGCGTTACAAGATGCGAAATTTCTTTGCCTTGTAGTATAAACAAAAAATAGCGCGGTTTCTTCGGGGTATTTGGTATAAATACCGGCTCGTGATATTTCAAAACTCTCCAAATATCACTCGCCGCGGCGGCTCGTGATATTTTGGCGAATTTTGAAATATCACTCGCGGTATTTATCCCAAATACCCCTAGAAACCGTGCTATTTCCTATACTAATCATGAACACAATATCAGCGGCTCTAACCTTGAAAAAAAAACTTTGAGATTAGTTATCAAGATTTTAGAATAAAATTGGCGTCTGGGACAAAACCCTGCGGGGGCAATAAATTTGTTCTGGTATGATTATTCAACCATTCACCCTAGGGAAGGAGGAAAACTAACTATTAATAATGACTTTTTTGCTGGAAATTTTATTGTCCCTGTTTCTTCAAAAAGCACACTACATTTTTTACATAATTGCCCCCGTACAAAATACAAACTGTGGGCCAGCAAGGTGAATATTGACATGCAACTTGCTCAATTTTTCGAGAGTATGTCATATCAATTTGTGGTACACATGTATTCCAGCTGTCAATATATGGACATTGACAACTCATCTCGCAACTATTCAATGGATGAACAATCGTTAGACGGCATTTTTTCGCAAGAAAATAACACAGACGACTCTTACTTATCATCATCATCCTTTAGTTTTTCTGACAGTGATGATAGTGAACGAAACGATGAATTACGCATGAGCAGAGGGATATTCACTAACGAAACAGCACCCGAAGTAAAACTTGTGACAATTCTGAACCTGATTACTGAGAAGTTGCAATGCTTCCTTGGTAGTGGATTGATAGCGAGAGACAGCATGTTCTATTCATTGCTTGACAATTCAGAAAATTATGTTTATTGGCTAAACGAGAGAAAAAGGAAAATCACTCACTACAGTTCCAATGGGATAGTGAAGTCCTTCAGTTTATTGAGACACTTAAGTATCATTGAGGAAGGAGAGTTGTGAATCTTCTCCGAGGTTCAGGTCATGAAGGCGAGGGTGGGTCTGAATACACACGAAACTAACAGTGTGAAGGTTGCACGTCTGAAGATGGAATTCATGCTAATCTTTTGGAGTCATTTCTTCTATCTTGTATATCAGAAGGAACTCTTCCACTTTATGAAGATGGAAAGATGAAGTATTTATGCAATAGCAATAGCTTTTAGAGGACCTACACACTGCACATCCAGGAATCGTAAGAATGAAAAACCCTGGCTCGCAGCTATCTGTGGTGGCCCGGGCTGGATGAAGACATCGAGGAAAAGGTTTTATCCAACATCCAGCACTAGTGCAACCGCAACTATTGAGAAACTCCACCAAGCTTTCGCCACTCATGGGATTCATACCTGAAATGGTTGTCTCAGATAATGGCTCGGGATTTGCCAGTGAAGAATTCGCAGACTTTATGGCCAGGAATGGAATTCATAAAAAACAATTTCGGTATGTTTTTAATAACAAAACCGTTGCAACCGCACCTTTAGAGTCTCGTATAGCCTTCCTCGGTTAAGCCAAAATAAAGTCTAAATATCTTTTTTTCCTCACAACCAGAAACTGATCACGTGTTAAATAGGCTTGCCACTTCCATTTCGTAACATAAAATGTAGGGGTAACCACGCGTTTTTAAAAATTATCCATCTTTTTTTAAAACTTTACGGTGCAAGTTACATTTTTTCCTGTCATCTCCCCGGTAAGTAATACATTTGCACTTGTTTTTGCGCGCGCACTACGCAATCTCAGATACATGCTTACAGTCGGATTTCAGTGTAATTTTCGACAGATAACAGCTAGTTTTTCAGCTGGAAGCCGTTAACAGTTTGTGGTTAGCAATACGCTGCTATTCTGGTATTCCTGGTTTTCGTACAGCTTCGTTAAACCTAATTTAAATCACAGTAGGACAATACTGCTTTCATCTTGGTAGCGTAGTTGATTACGTCAATGCCAACCTTAGCGCGCGCGTGGCAGTTAAACCATGCTTGCGTGATGCGCATAACGTATGCGTACTAACGAAAGTAGGCACCGTCCTTATGGCTGCTCTATTTCGTACTTTCGATGCCCGCAGTAAGTTAGCGGTTAAAGTTGTGCGTTGTGCACACGCGTTCTTAAGGAACGTCCTCAGCCAATCAGCGGTTTTTGAGACCTGTACATGGAAGCGCAATCACTGAAGTCGTTAAACGCTCAAAGTTTGATTTTACTGGAGTTGTCAAAATGCGCTTGTTGTTCGCAGCTTCTTCTAGCGTAACCTTGGTCGTTCTGGTCGCTATACATGGCGCCCAATCTGGGATGTGTGACTTTGTGGCTCCGAAAAAGAAACTGGAAAAGCTATACGCTCGGCTAGTTGCTGAGCCCGTTTCCCAGCCAGGTAAACTTGGATTAAGGTTAACTCATTTTGATTGAAATGAACTACATGAAAGATTTTAAAAACATTCTTGCCACACGGTTAGATATCCAATAGAAACACTTTGGTGAAAAGAAATCTGCAATGTTTTCCAAATAATGGCAGCAAAACATTGTTCTGGATGTTACGTCGTGAGCTCAAGTTAAAAAATTTTGAAAGGGTTCTTAAAAGCCAAAACCATCTGTCCATCTAGATTTGCTCTAGTTTCGCGTAACAAACATTTTGACAAAGACAGCTTTTAAAGCAGCTTTTAAGTGGGTTGTAAACTATTCTGAAATTTCAACAATAGAAGCGGTTCTGCCATTCTGATGAACATAGTCTTTTTTAACAGTTGTCAAACCATTTTATGTTTCCTATTACTTTCAAAGGTTTTTTTCAACAGCTACAACCTCGGACAAAACCTGTTGAGACACATTACAAAAATATTTATTTGTCGCACTCACCCAGACAAAAATGCTTACTGTCGCCAATTAAAAGACTGTTCTCCCCCTCCCCTATTGCAATGTTGTTTGCGGTAACACAAGAAATGCAGCTGTTAAGCCAAAACAACATTGCACCAGGGGTGGGGAGTTGGGCGAATTTGTTCCTTTTGGACACAATGGTTGCATGGCGCGAAATTGAAAATTGCATTGAAATGTCTTAACAGTTTTGTCCGAGATTGTAGCTGCTCTGGAATTTCAAATGGTCCATTGATAAAGTGAGGAACAAACAGAAAAAACTGTTTGAAAAGTTGACTCATTTGTTTTCCCTCGTCTATGCCAATAATAAGTAGTTGTGCCAACTCTGTAACTCAGGCGGCAGGTGCGATGGCCTCATGGTTAGTGCGCTCGACTCCGGAGCGAGTGCTCCGGATTGGAGCCCTGCCAAAAAATAGTTATTATTATGGTGACATGCGCATGCTAAGAACAGGTTCAAATGCAGGTTATACTAGATATAGAAAGCATGTTGTGTCCCCCAAACTGTGCTTGATATTTCAGAGGTGTGAAATGAAATTTCAACCAGTTTCATTCATAATAACATTTATATGACAATAATATTTCCCTATCGTGCTTTGTATGACTAATAAAAGCTGATTAATACAGAAAAAACTGATTTAGCTTCTATACTTGGCAATGATTCACACAGCGTAACGTCCGCGACATTGGTTGTCACGTCTGCAACGTTAAAGTAAATCTGCGAATGCCAGTTCAAATGAAATCAGCCATTTGGGTCACATAACCACTTAACTGCATATATTTGGAACAGTTCATACAAAAGGCCCTGATATCTCACAGGAATTTTGAGTAAATGCCGAGAGTAATGTGCAAGTCACGTCCTCGACAGTGTTTTGTTGGTATATTTCTCTAATAGAGATCAGTCAAGTGGAAAACATTTTACAGCTAAGTTAACATGTCAATAGGCAGAAACATGTTCATAAATGGAAAACTGGTCAACTTCTTTTTATACTTTGTCTGTGCTAAATTAAAGTTTAAACTATTGAGTCTAAATGTAACGTCCGCGATAATGGAATTGCCCATATATACATATATATAAACACCAAACGCCTGACCTGATTTTAATTTTCTTAACAGCGCTAGCTCCGTCATCTTGTAAAGAACTGTATGACAAAGACAGGTAAGTTCACGGTTAAAATGTCTTCTCACATTCTACTTCAAAACAATCCTTTTGATAACGCTTCACTAATTCAAGGACGTTGGCGCGAAAATGTCCTACGCGAAACTGACCTCTCATGGGCATTTTATGCGAATAAGCAAACAGGTATAAATCAAACACATTTATTGTTACACACTGTAATGTTTTGTATATTATAATCAATATCTCACTGTATATATATCAACATGAGTCTGGTCAGGCTATCAGGCCAGATCGAATTACATCCGTAATCATACTGGAAGTGTAAGCTTGTATTTCTTTGCACTCTAAATATATCAAACACGAGAGGCAGTGCGTCATCGGAATATCCAAACACCGAGAAGAGAATTGAAACTACGAAGCGCAGCGGAGTATTTTTGACAAAATTCGAGCTGTTTATATAGCCGATGAAACATTGTCTCTAAACTAAGGAGTAAAACGGAGAAGTAAAATCATCAAAATCTATGCTAATAAAGACCGGTGTCCAAACCACCGTCACGGCTGTGATTTTTTGATGAATTATTAATGAGTTTGAGAATGCCGCGTCAACCCTCCTTTGACAGGCTTTGGCAAAATTAAACTCGCTAGTAATGTTTAAGGTTTTCTTCACCAGTAAGGTCCAGTAAGACATATTATTTATAGCATCTGCTGATATGTATAGTTGTGGTTCATTAAACGTTCAACAATAAAAACGTCCACTCCTTCGAAGCCATGAATAATGAATATGTCTCCCCCTATACCAAAACTAATTTAAAGTGGTACTGAAACGAAATTTTCGTATCTGAGAATTTGGCTTCATAATAAAGTTTGAACCTTACTTAGAAACACTGCCAACATTTTTTTCGCGTGTGGTAAGCAAAAACTGCTTTCTCAGCCGTTCAAAGTTGGCTGGTTGAGCCCAAAATTGGCGACCATTCAAACAGCCTTGTGACGTCACTGTTTGTATTACTCTCATTTAAGACATCTCAGAGGAAGAAGACATCTGTTCAGTAGTATTTACACAAGAGAATGTTTTCCTAGATAGCGTCAAATGCTGTTCAGATATCGTCTGTAAGAAGTTTTTACAAAAAGACAGGAATCTTTTACTAGGCCTTATTAATGTGTAGTATTACTGTAGAGTTTAAGTCATCATTTGTATATTTTGAGTCATCCATTGAACTCACCAAACTGATTTTTCGACCGGACCGATTGGAGGGAAGTATGTCGCGGCTAAGAACAAGCGATCAAGTTCTGTTACTATCGCTCGACGTTTTGTTGTCTTGTCGGAGCAAGAATTGATTGTTGATTGGAGTCCGCACATCAAAAATTCAAAAAAAAAACGTTTATCCCCGTTTAAAAGGCACGTATCTTTTTTCAAAACGGAGTACAGATCTGATTATGAACTATTCTAAAATAATGATTTGCTTTCATTCTATTGAAGGGTAAATTTTAAGCCGATTTAATATGCGATTACCAACAATGGCTTTGAACGCTAGAACCTGAAATATCTTATATTTTCCCTCGTCAGCTTGCGAGGAAATAGAGCCCAGCTGTTGCAGACTGGCAGTGGAAAGATTCCTGTGTATTGTCAGATGACCAGCCGAGGTGCTGGCGCATGCGGAGGTGGAGGATGGACACTGGTCATGAAAATTGATGGCAGTAAGGTATATATAACAAACTAGATGAAAGCAAAAATCCTGGGCGCTTTCCATTCGACCAAAAATTCCGGTGTGAATTTCCGGACATTTCCATGGGCGGATGGTACAGAATTTTCCCTTGTAGAAAATGATAAGCCCCCTAGTGTTTTGGAATTTTTCAATGACGAGGAAGAGAACACTGATAAGTCGACATTGTGACTTTTTATAGACTTCAACAGCAGGGACCTCATACAAACCACAACGGCAGCGCCGGAAACGTTGGAAAACAAAGGGTTTAATGAGTCGTACAATTGTTCTGCACGAGTTATAAATCTTTGTACATTTACTAACTAACCTATGCAAAACAAACAAATACACCACGGGACATCATTTTTATAAAACGCTTTCTTGACGAATTAAGCTTTTGCTAGTATTTATCGACATAGAAGTGGAAAGATTCTAAAGTAAAATATTAATTCACTTTTGAATGCGCGTCGCCATCATCCTTGTCCAACTGCAGCCAAAAGAACTAACGCTGATTAGTATAAATCTACTAGCGTTCTATCACGAAGGCCGTTCTCTGACTGGCTACGCTACTCACTATCTATTCTGTGATAGATAGTGAGTAGCGTAACAGTGTGCACTTGTTAACAAAATGACGGCCGTTTCTTGGCGTTTTCGAAGTGTTGAGAAGAGGATTTAGATTAATTTTTGAACGACTAGTAGATTTATACTAAAACAATTAGATTATTCGCTCTCGATTTCTATCGCGCGATAGTTGACTCGGGCTGCGTCCTCGTCAACTATCACGCGATAGAATCTCGAGCTCATAATCTAATTCTTAACTAGAAAATTGCGAATTTGCATAATTTCAGAAAAAGAGGAGAACCTCGTGAGGTATACCCGAATGTTCGAACATTTTCTCCTAGAAATTTCCGTTACATTTGATTTACATCCCAGAATTTCCGGAATTTTCGGTTGGATGGTTCGCTTTTCGGATATTCAACAATTTCCAGATTTTCTGGAACTTTTCAATGGAAATTTCCGTACCATTTGTCTCTGTTTCGAAAATTTCGACATTTTTGGTCGAATGGTAAAAGCCCACATGTGATTTATGGTAAGTGAATAAGTGAATAAGTGAATTTTTAAGCTCGGTAATAAAATGTGAAAGGTGAATTGATCAACATGACACGAGCGTGGGACAAAGAAAAAATCTAAGTCCTCGACAGGAATCGGACCCATGACCTCACGAACACCGGGCGGGCGCTCTCTCCTCTGAGCTACGAGAACTCATCGAGAGCAAGGTCATTTAACTGAGTTCATATCTGACAGGCTTCCTTCATACTGCTAGGATCAGTCTGTGGAAGTCATTGTCAAAAAATGTCACCATCTTTATTCACTTGTCACTACACACGATGACTTCGACAGTTTTGTTTGTTAAGGAAAAAGTTGTCACTGTTCATTACTTGTCAAGAAGTCTTAAAAATGTGCCTTTTTAAACTTCTTCTTGAAAAATGTAGTCAACCTTCCACTACAATTCCTCACTCTGGACCAACAAGAACGAGTTTAACATTCCAGGAGGCAAGACTGGGTTTGACTTACAAGAGACCAAGTTACCGACCTACTGGAACACATCCTTCTCCAAGATCTGTCTTGGTATGAAGATCGGCCAACAGATCAACTTCATAGTCATCAACAAGCAGGCCGACTCTCTGTACTCACTGATCGCTGACGGGCAATACCGCAACACGTCACTGGGTCGTAGCACGTGGAAGACGCTGATTGGTTCACAAGCCTCCTTACAGTTTAACTGTAACAAGGAAGGCTTCAATGTTGCAGGTAGTTTTCGGGCCACTTCCGTAACAAGAATCGGTTTCCTAGGTAACAACGAAGACGATTGTGTCAGACCTGACTCAAGAATCGGGTTTGGTACAGGAGGGTATCCTGATGACTCTAACACGTGTGGAAACGAGGCAATGTATATTACAGATAATGGAGACAAACACATAAAAGCTTCAATGTGCTACATCCTGGTGCAGTGACAAGATCTTCTCCTCACCTTCCAAGACCATTCAATGAAAAAAAGTATTTCCTAACAATAAAGCTCCAGTCATCTTAACTGCTAATTAGCCCAATGATGTTTGTGAGTGCATTTTCAGAAAAATAAAAACACGGAGTTTTATAAAGCAAATAAAACATGGTGGTGGGAATAGATAGTGTTTCTTCCTTGTTTTGTTGTGTTTTATACCACGTTTTCACTAAACATGGCTCATCTGCAATAGCGACGCGCACAGATGACGTCACGAAAATTTACCCCCCGTCGTGACTCAGACAAACAAACCATCCCATGGGCTACTTCTTTAAGAGCGACGTATGAAATAACGGCGCTCGAAAAGGCTAGATTGCAGAATACCCGGCCCACTTTTTGGAATTCTTAAATGCTGCTACCGCAGTCCCGCAGTCGACATAATTTACATAATAAACTGTATATAAAAACCATGAATATACCTCGTTCTTTCATCCACTGCGGGACTGCGGCACTGCGGTAGCAGTAGTTTAACTAACTTGAATTTAATTATTCATCGACTTCGGGACCACGGCACTGCGGTAGCAGTAGTTTACCTAACTTCGACTTAATTATGCAATAACTACGGCACTGCGGCACTGCGGTAGCAGTCCTTCAACTCACTAAATTGCATAATTTTTGTTTGGTCACTGCGGAACTGCAGGAGCAAGAAACTTGTGCCCTTCCGGGAGCGGGCGGAATTTCCCCATCCGGCCCACCACAGCGGGCGGAATTCGTCGTGTTGATCTATTTTCCTTCTTCTACCTTTTTCACGCGTCCATGATCGACGATTAAGTTTATCTTTTAAATGACAAGGAAAGTCACTGTAAGCAAATTCAATTGAGTGTTTTGAAGTTGTGAAAGTTTGTTTGGTTGTTTGTAGCTTAGCGCTGTAATGGCGCGTAATCCTGTGTTTCGCTCGCCGAAAATCATAAGTAAAATATGAGTCAATTTCAGTCGAGTTAACCTCTCTGATCGTCGCTGTTTTTAAGAGAATTTCTGCAGAATACACTTAAGGAATTTTCTCGCTTTCTGCTATTCAAATTACGGTAGAAAAGTCTGATTTCAAGTAGTTTTCATAGCAACGACTGAAAGAAATTGTTTTTGTAATAAAACTTCAAACTTCGCACGGAATTTCACACCGGAAAAAACTTAGGGAACTTAAGGTGGCTCGTACCAGTTTTCAGGTTTTTGACGGCTCGTAACTTTGTAAGAATAGAACAAAAAGGCAGACCAGGGTCACTGTAATATTTTTGTAAATTTGGATTATATAATTTATACTTTACCTAAAACAGCTGTTATTTTGTCGTCAGCAGTTACCATGGCAGCATTCCAAAAGGATTTTCCAGACCTGTTTTTTCGCTTATGTCACTAATAACTAAAAAATTAACGCGGTGACTCCAATTTTTTTTAAACCATAGCTTTTGGCATCTGAAAAGGGAAATGCACAACAATTTTAAAAAAGTTTTACGGAGCCGATTTCTTTTAAACTTGGAAAAACGACAATTTGCACAGAGTGCAAATTTCCTTCCGTAGAATTTTTTTAGTTTTTTTTTTCTGACGTTTGCTCTCAATGATTACATTATATTAAAACAATAAAAAGAAGGGGTCACCGGGCTTGTTTTCATGCAAAAGCCTTCGCGAGCTCTGTTATTCCCACGCGCGTAGACACGCATTCAAAAATCCAGACCTTATAAGATCAGCAGTTGCTCATGAGCGGTTTTGACTACCGCTGACTGCTTCGTGTGCCCGCGCGGGCGAGCGGGCTCCGATCAGGCGTTTTGTTTTGTTTGCTGTCGTTTGATGCTGAAACATCATTTACAGTTGTAGTTGTCGTTAAAGGCAACCCCCTGGGCTTACTCTGTAAGATTTTTACACAAATTCTGGGTAGATTTGCTATGTTTTAGGAGTCCTTAATACGTTCTTGGTGGCTGCACGATCGATCGAGTTTCCTTTGAAACTTGGGAAGCATTGGATTGCCGAAACAATTTTTCTTAAATACACAGAATTGACTTAAGTTGTTCCAGCAAGTAAAGCCTCCTTTATATGCGAATTTTGTCTCCAGCAGTGCAAAAGTGACTTTGTGACTTTTGCGCCTCCATCGCTCGAGTTTCTCAAGTGACGCACGATGGTGATCTACTCCCCACGCGATAAAACTGGTAGGAGCCACCTTAAATGGTGAAATAAATGTAGTTCAAATTCACGCCGGGCCAGCAGAGGGCACGAAGCTGCACCCTCGGAACAACTTTTAAGAGTTTTATCCGACAGAGCTCAAACTTCGCACAATGATAGAACTTTTCATTCCAAAAAATCGTATGATTTTTGGTTTTTGATTTTACCGGTTTTTGGCGGGAAAATGACGTCACATCGCTAAAGGCAAATTTTCATTTTCTTCTTATAGCACAAAAAGTGGGCGATTTTGAAAGAACTCATTGAGATTAAGTCAAATGCGAAAAAATTATCGAAAAAGCTCAATTCGTCTTAAAGATATTAAGTTAGGAAGTTTGAATTTCCCGCCATTTTGTTACTATTTTTAGAACATTTGCAAAATTAAGATCTTTATATCTTCAAGACGGATTGAGCTTTTTTGATAATTTTTTCGCATTTGACTTAATCTCAATGAGTTCTTTCAAAATCGCCCACTTTTTGTGCTATAAGAAGAAAATCAAAATTTGCCTTTAGCGCTGTGACGTCATTTTCCCGCCAAAAACTGTTAAAATCAAAAAACAAAAATCATACGATTTTTTGGAATGAAAAGTTCTATCATTGTGCGAAGTTTGAGCTATATCGGATAAAACACTTAAAAGTTGTTCCGAGGGTGCCGCTTCGTGCCCTCTGCTGGCCCGGCGTGATTAAATATTTTCTTTAATACATCGTTCTTTGTCTAGTACGTGAGTTACCGCTCTCTCGTTTAATGTTTACGAATGGTTTCATTGGTTTGTAGACGGCGCGTAAACCAATTCAATGTCAAAGCTACGTACACAAACCCACTTGTAAGCCAATTTATCGCAGGAAAAAAAAATAAATTTGTTATTTGCCGGCTTTGGGTCGGACCGTATAGTTAGAAACTATGACCTTAGGCTTGAAAATACTGTCCTCGGCGGCAGCATTTTAAAGAATATGGTACAAAGTTGAGTTGAAGTTAAAGAGTTGCTAAACTTTTCTGACTTGAGGTCCTTGAGGTGCTTTGCTCGGCTTGCCCCAACGACTTGCTTTGAATATCTGTAGTTATTTGTTTCGTCATTATATAAAACAAACAGATTCCATGTTGCCGTGCATCTGTCCAGTAATAGATCACAGAAGACGTCAAAATGTGGTAAGAACATCAGTGACACACTCGGCTAACGCCTCGTGCGCCACTTTTTTGTTCTTACCACATTCTGACGTCATCTACTGGACAGATGCACGGCAACATGGAAATGTTAAGGTATCATGGTAGGTGGATTGACAGTGTTTGGAAATCGCGCTCTTACGCTGGCGCTTTGAAAGAAAACCCCATCAACCTATACATTTTCTGAAAGCTTAATAGTTATAGAATACAATCATATGTTTGAAATTTTCTAAAAAAAGTTATTGTCCCAGTGAGATAAAAAGAAATACCCAGAAACACTGCTTTGCTTAAACTGGTTCGCTTCCGCGCGTGAATCATCGGAGCGGCGCGATTAACATCGGAAATGTTTTCTCACACATCACCCTCAAAAAGGGTGTCGGCGATTTTCCAGATGTGGTTTGGTTTTTTTTCTACACCCTTCTGAAGTTTGATGTTCTGAACGCGGGTGTTTCCTTCCACTAAAGAGGCCATAACTCTGAAACGGAAGCGAAATTAAACGAAGCCCGACACCCTTTTTCGAAGAAGGTAATAGGGAACATACCTGCCGATTTCCAGCCAATTCCGTTGGAAGACACGCGTAAACGAACTAAAAATGTTCAGCCTTCTATGCAGTTTTGCTTTATCGAGAAAAAGACGAAAAACCTTTTGCGAGATCGGTATGATTAGGTGTTAAAAATCCCCTCCGCGCTGACAGATGTCGGCATGGGTCAGTTTACCAAAACAATGGGTCGTGACAACTTGAAATAAACAAACGTCTACGGTGCAGTGAAATCGTCCGAGAAGCGAAAAACTACTTAACAGGTTTGTATTTAAACTGCCGTGAATATTTCGTCGGCGGCATTGGTATTATGTTGTGCGAGTTTAGACTTCTTCGTTCTCCAGACATTTTCTGAAACCATATTAGAGGAAATTTCGAGGTCTATATCGTCTACATCTACATCTGAGCTTGACTCGATCTCTCGCTGTTTACGAATGGTTTCATTGGTTTGTAGACGGCGCGTAAACCAATCCAATGTCAAAGCTACGTACACAAACCCACTTGTAAGCCAATTTATCGCAGGAAAAAAAAAATTTGTTATTTGCCGGCTTTGGGTCGGACCGTATAGTTAGAAACTATGACCTTAGGCTTGAAAATACTGTCCTCGGCGGCAGCATTTTAAAGAATATGGTACAAAGTTGAGTTGAAGTTAAAGAGTTGCTAAACTTTTCTTACTTGAGGTCCTTGAGGTGCTTTGCTCGGCTTGCCCCAACGACTTGCTTTGAATATCTGTAGTTATTTGTTTCGTCATTAACTACGTCAAAATTTACTAACAAATGTATGGATTGCCAGACACTTGTCCGGCAATCCATACATTTCTTTGCAAATTTTGAAGCATCTTGTTCAATATTGGCCCAATTAACACGAAACTTGAGGATTTTGTAAAGTTTGGTGTGCTCTTTCTGAATATATGGGTCTTGTGTTGTAAATCCCATAAATACACGGACTCGTACCCAGGCCCCCACCGTATGAAATCCGGCAATGCTCTTTTCTCCTTTTCCGCATGCGCATGGATATTCGGCCCCAGGGTCACACGTGCGCGTAAGGAACGCACCCTCACACCAAGAAAGCAAAGCACCTCAAGTAAGTAAAGTTCTTCAAGTAGGTGAAGAAGGGAACGGTACAAAGATGTCGGTAAAATATATGTGCCCATACACTACATACCTACCCATTGAACCGTAAATTATAATTATAGCCGCTGACCCGATAACGCATTGCCGGGTACGATAGAGCATTATCGGGCACGATATAGCAGCATGTGGTGCGATATCCATAATGGCATCGCCAATACGATAAAACAACTTATCGGGTACAATATTGTAATAACCAGCCATTGAGTGAATCCAACACATACACTAATTTATTCAGCAAAGCGCGAATACATCACGTGATCATGGAGAAATGCCAATCACAACATTCCTCCTCTCCAGAATTACACGTTACTCATACAAACAAAATCAAAAACTATTTGTCCTCTTTTCAACAACAGTCCCTGTGGTATAGTCACTATTCACACAGGTAGTCTTTCAGATATCCAGGTCTTGCCCTTTTCCGCACAGGGCGTATAACCAGAGGACTTGTTTTAACGGGTGTCTGAGTGGGTGCTGCTGGTGGATATTTAGGAACCTGAAGTTGGCCGCTAACTAGGGGTGGGTGGTGTTGCATCAGATTCAGGCAAGGCTACTGGTGTCACGCTGGGTGTCACACTTGCAACTGGCTCCTCTACCACGTCATTTGCACGGCTTCGAACATGGTCTTGGTGCCGCTGGATGACTGTCCCGTTGTCCAGCTGAACTCGAGCTGACACTGGACCAGTTTTCTCCACGACAATCCCTGGCATCCAGGCTTTCTTGTACCGGAAATCCTTAGCATAAACAGCCTGGCCCTCTAGAATCTCCCTCTCCTTAGCATGGTAATCATGTGCTGCCTTCTGCTGGGACTGTTTATTCCTAACGCGATCTGCTACACTTGGAACAAGCTGATTCAGATGTGTGTGCAATCTCCGTTTCATGAGTAATTCTGCTGGTGGAATTCCGGTCGTACTATGAGGGGTGGTACGGTAACTAAGGAGAAACCGTGATAACTTTGGTTGGACACTTCCATCCTCCATCTTCTCGCATTTGAGGCAGGATGATAAGGGGCCACTTTGATGTGCTTGATTCCATTCTTTTTCATGAACTCCTGGAATTCTGAGCTGGTAAAATTGCTACTATTGTCGCTAACGAGTGTTGCTGGTAGGCCATGTGTAGCAAACATCTCTCTGAGCTTTTCAATTGTGGCAGTAGATGTGATAGACTTCATGCGATGCACTTCCAACCACTTCGAGTATGCATCCACGACTACAAGAAACATTTTCCCTTTGTAAGGCCCTGCATAGTCAATGTGAATTCGTGACCAAGGGAGTCGCGGCCAACTCTCAAGGGTGTAATGGCGCTTCTGTTGGTGCACTCTGATTTGACTGACATTTATCGCAGCCCTTCACCTTCTTCACAATCTCCTGGTGAATTTATTGCCTCCACTTAATGAGGCAAGCAAGTCCTCAGTTTTGTCGATTGGATAATTATCCAACTTTGAAACTTGGTTGACGGTGCACTTATAGTCACCACAAATACGCATTGATCCGTCTTGTTTCACCACTGGAACTATAGGTGCTGCCCACTCTGTGAAAACCACAGGAGATATTATGCCTTCGCTCTGCAATCGATCCAGTTCCTTTGCCACTTTCGCTTTAAGTGCATAAGGTACGGGACGAGTTTTCATGAACTTGGGTGGAGCACTTGGGTCAACATAGATTTTAGCTTCTGTGCCCTTCAGTGTACCCAGTCCTTCGCCAAAAACGTCCTTGTGTGCATTGTAACGGCGTCGATCCAAGGTGCACACAACAAACTTTTCAATTCCAGTTTATTCGTAGCTAGAGTTTAGCTAGAATACAGCTAGTGTAGCTGGTCTAGTTGGCCTAGGTAAAACGTTGTTGCTCACTTTTTGCAATTCGGAGCATCGACACCGTCCTGTGAAAACTTTGACTAACTTAAACAAAAACCCAAACAGAAATACAAGCGCCGAAACACAATGGCGCCATTTTTCAAGAGCACATGCTTTTTTTCTCCGCACAAGGGATGATGGGTGTAAAGGGAAAAACCGCTGGCTGAAAACAAAACTGAAGGTTATGTTATCTTAAATCGCAGCGAAAAAAAACACTATGTGGAAAAACAACTAGATTATCATTAAAGTTCCTGACACATGCATCTAGGATCTTCTGCAGCTGAGGGTTGCCCTCCTGGATGTTGAAAATACTGTTCCAGTTAAGCTTAATCACTTGAAGCCAGTCCCTTCCAAGTAAATTAGGTCAAGGACTCCTCACCACCATGGCTGGTAAATTATGTTGTTGATTTTGGTACTTGACAGGAATCAGTACTTCACCCGACACTGGTATTTTCTCTCCTGTGTATGTACTTAATATGGCCTTCGAACTCTTCAATTCTACTTTGTCACGTAGCTTGTTGTATGTTTCTTTATTCAACACGTTTCTGGTCGCACCAGTGTCTATCTCCAATTTGTGTCTTTCACCACAAAGTTCCACAGTCACTTCGAATGCCTTGGGTTTGCTTTGTCCGCGAATGTGGTACTTTGTCGCTGCATAAACACCTTCTTCGCCGGAAACTTCGTCCACTAAATGTGTAGGCTGCTCCTTCTTCCCCTTAGCTGGCTTGCTGTCTCGCGAACCGGCTTGTTTACCTTCCCGCCCTCGTCGTTTCCCCGCATCTTCCACCTCATTCGCTGGGAAATACTGTTCCAACCAATACTGGGTCCATGATTCTTCTGATTCTTTGAATTCGCCTATTTTTCCATAGGTCGCCATTCCTGCTCGAATCTAGAATGAAATATCTCGTCGCCAAATGTAATAACCAGCCATTGAGTGAATCCAACACATACACTAATTTATTCAGCAAAGTGCGAATACATCACGTGATCATGGAGAAATGCCAATCACAACAAATATAGTATCACCGGTACATACAGCACGATGTAATGCCCAACAGCACACGATCCAATAACAATTTTGTCCAGTATTCCCCTCCATACCAGGCACTAGTTGACACAAGGTAAAAATCAGTCACACTAGTTTGATCAAATCACTTATGCTCCTTCTTCCCCTTAGCTGGCTTGCTGTCTCGCGAACCGGTTTGTTTACCTTCCCGCCTTCGGCGAAATCGGTCCCTTTGTCCGTCTTTTTCTTCGAACTTTTCTCGCCACGACACACTGGTTAAATGCTCTCTTCGCCCGCATTTAAAACACTGAGCATCTTTGAATCGACAGGCCGAAGCTTCATGTTTTTCCCGACAACGGTAACACTCTGAATCTGAACGACGACCTTTCGTATCTTTAGTTCCGTTCTTGTCTTGAGCGTCGACCTGATTAACGCTGCTGGGGGTCGTTTCGGACTGAATATCAACCACGTGCTTCGCCGCCAACTCTTCTCCCAAAGCAATCTCCTCGGCTTTCTTGAGTGTCAACTCTCGTTCCGCCAGTAATCGCTGCTGGATTTTCTTATTATTTATACCACAGACCAACCGATCTCGTAGCATTTCTGGTAACGTCTCGCTAAAATTACAATGTTCGCTGAGCTTGCGCAATTTTGCCATGTATGCCGCAACTCCTTCGTCTTCTTTTCGATTTTGGCTATGAAATTTGTAACGCTCCACTATTTCACTCGGCTTCGGTGAAAAGTGCTTCTCAAGGGTGTCGACAATCTTCTTGAAAGTTGTCTCCGCTGGCTTCGCTGGTTGAAGTAAATCCCTCGCAAGTGCGTACGTTTTACTCCCGCAAACACTGAGTAGAATTGCTCGTCGTTTCCCCGCATCTTCCACCTCATTCGCTAGGAAATACTGTTCCAACGAATACTGGGTCCATGATTCTTCTGATTCTTTGAATTCGCCTATTTTTCCATAGGTCGCCATTCCTGCTCGAATCTAGAATGAAATGTCTCGTCGCCAAATGTAATAACCAGCCATTGGGTGAATCCAACACATACACTAATTTATTCAGCAAAGTGCGAATACATCACGTGATCATGGAGAAATGCCAATCACAACAAATATAGTATCGCCGGTACATATAGCACGATGTAATGCCCAACAGCACACGATCCAATAACAATTTTGTCCAGTATTCCCCTCCATACCAGACACTAGTTGACACAAGGTAAAAATCAGTCACACTAGTTTGATCAAATCACTTATTTTAAGCAAGTTGTGAACCGACAACTTCAGAAAAAACTGTCTTGGTTATTAACTTAATTTATGACGGCTAAGTCAACGTAATTTTTGAGGCCTTAGCGCAAAATTTAAACCGTCGCTGATCATGTTTAAGGCCTTCGCAAGCTCAATATATTATTTATATTATTATATTATTCATATTAATATATTATTTATACGGTCTATTGAGGTTCAATAAGCGTTCAACTTTAAAATAAATTTGTTGTTATACTGTAAGAAGTTATTTGTTCAGTAGTGTATACAAGATATGTAGATATAGATGGCACCAAATAATGCATTTCAGACATTTCCGATCGGTTCAAATGTAAGAGGTTTTCGGTACACTAAGACAGGACTCTTTCACTAGACATATTTTAAGGTGGCTCGTACCAGTTATCTCGCGCGGGGAGTAGATCACCATCGTTCGTCACGGGTGAGAAACACGAACAATAGAGGCGCGAGATTTAAAACTCGAAAGACCAAAACAAATATGGCGGCGCGCGGCTTTTTTTTTGCATAAGATCACTTTTGTACTATTAGAAACGAAATTCGCATATAAAGGAGGCTTAACCTGCTGGAACAACTAAGTCAATTCTGTGTATTTAAGTAAAATTGTTTCGGGAGTCCAATGTTTCAACCAAATTTCAAAGGAAACTCGATCGATCGTGCAGCCACCGAGAACGTATTAAGGACTCCTAAAACTTAACAAATATACCCAGAATTTGTGTGAAAATCCTACAGAGTAAGCCCAGGAGGTTGTCTTTAACGACAACTACAACTGTAAATGATGTTTTAGCATCAAATGACAGCAAACAAAACAAAACGCCTGTTCGGAGCCCGTTCGCCCGCGCGGGCACACGAAGCAGTCAGCGGTAGTCAAAACAGCTCATGAGCAACTGCTGATCTTATAAAGTTTGGATTTTTGAATGCCTGTCTACGCGCGTGGGAATAACGGAACTCGCGAAGGCTTTTGCATGAAAACAAGCCCGGTGACCCCTTCTTTTTATTGTTTTAATATAATGCTATCATTGAAAGCAAACGTCAGAAAAAAAAAAAAAACTAAAAAATTCTACGGAAGGAAATTTGCACTCTGCGGCAAATTGTCGTTTTTCCAAGTTTACAAGAAATCGGCTCCGTAAATTTTGTTTTAAAATTGTTGTGCATTTCCCTTTTCAGAGGCCAAAAGCTATGTTTAAAAAAAAACTAGGGGTCACCGGGTTAATTTCTTAGGTATTAGTGACATAAGCGAAAAATCAGGTCTGGAAAATCCTTGAAAAATTTCAAATAAACTTAGTAGTTGCGGTTGCCTCTCGTTAAAATATCGCAAGATTATGTTAGGTTTTTTACCGGGGGAGATGGATCTGCAAAACTATGCACTCAGCTTAGGAAAAACAAACTTGTGGACTTGCCGGTGTAAAGAAACGAAACCATCTTTTAGCCACTTTGAAAGAATTTTATTAAATAAATATGCAACCGAAAAGTATATTTCTTTTAAATCGAATAATATCGATCTGTTTAAGAAAAAATGGAGAATTTTTGAGGAAATGTTTCTTTTAAACAATAAGTCTACAAATATGTTAAACTACGTGCTTTATAAACTCTACAAATATTAATAATAATAATAATAATAATAATAATAAGAAGAAGAAGAAGAAGAAGAAGAAGAAGAAGAAGAAGAAGAAGAAGAAGAAGAAGAAGAAGAAGAAGAAGAAGAAGAAGAAGAAGAAGAAGAAGAAGAAGAAGAAGAAAAGTAATCATATTGTTTTTGTAGAGTAAGTGATGCAATTGTATTATTGTAAGTAACACCGGTAATCACATTGTATTGTAAGTAGTGTGTAAGTAATTATACATTTTTGTTGGTAATGTAATGGACTTTAGTAGCTGTAAATTTTGTAATTGTTGTAAACTATGTAAGTAGATGTATTAGTGTATTTGTGTTGTAAGTAGTGTAACTCTGATAGCGACAATAAAATATCAGAAGATTGTGAAAAAAAAGGTCTGGAAAATCCTCTTGGAATGTTGCCATGGTAACTGCTGACGACAAGATAATAGCTGTTTTAGGTAAAGTATAAATTATATAATCCAGATTTACAAAAATATTGCAGTGAACCTGGTCTGCCTTTTTGTTCTATTCTTACAAAGTTACGAGCCGTCAAAAACCTGAAAACCGGTACGAGCCGCCTAAAATAGCGTGTAGTATCACTGCAGAGCTTTGGTCGTCATTTGTATTATGAGTCAGCCTATATATGGGCTCACCAAAATACTAGCAAAATGAGCTATAATATGAGGTTACATACTAAAGTGTCTAAGAAAGCGAATTTATTCAGAATAGATAGTTTTCACGTGACGTCATCACTTTCTAAAATCTAAAACTAAAGATCCACCATGTTTTCATCCTCATCAGGTATGAGAGGTGACATATTTATATCTGTTTACAACTTACAGGTCAATAGCGTGCTTCGTTTGGAAACAAGAGCATTGTGAATTTCCGGGTTATGGAGGTGCGTGACACAAGGCTACGATCAAATTTGTTGAAAAATATATACTTATCTCATGATTTTGAGCCCAGTTAGAACCTAGAGCATTAGGAAAAGTGCTTATGTAAATACTTGTTTTTTTCAGTACTGACAATCAGTCGCCTAGAAAGCCAAAGTAAGTTCCAGATGTTTACACTATCTTCCGGCCGCCATATTGGTGTACAATGGAGGTACACCAACATGGCGTTTTCTTACTGGGCTCTGTAAATTTCTGCGAAACATTTCGACGAATATCTGAAGTTTGGGGAAACGCACAGGGCTAAAACTTGGAGAAGTGTCTTACTTTTTTACCTTCTATAACATCACAATTTCTTAGCTTTTTCCACTGGATAGTTTTCGATTTATTTTTTTATTGCGTGACAGTGAAAACGATCTATTCAAAGGAGAATTAATATATACACACCAGGAATATGCAAAATCGCTGAGCCGAAACCAACAGTTGTTCAAAATATGCAGGGAAGTGAGTTGATTTTACTTTTTGTATTAAATTGTTTTATGAAGAGTAAATGATACCAGCACCATGGTCGTTTCCCCTGTTGTCGATTCGCTTGGCCGGAAGTCGATTTGCCCTGGACTATGCAGGGTCGGTTCGAAATGTTGTCGAAGCGATCGAATCGACACGAATGGTTCCTCTGCGGTCAAAAACCTCGTTCCAACAAAATGAATAACAGATAAAAAACGAAATAAACGCATACGGTCTTCTAAAAAGCCAGCCATCTTTAACCGAAGTTGTCATGCGAACTCATATCATGAAGGCCTGAAAACAGTTCGCGTTGTTGCCTAAAAGTGAATAAATTTCCGGTGTGACGATTCGACTTTGCAAGAGACGATTCGGAACGAATAGAGCGAATCGACTCGAAAGGTAACAAATTCACAACCCCGGTTCCTGTATACAGTGAATCGACTTCCGGTGAATCGATTCCACTTTGCAGCGGCCGATTCGCGACGAATCGATCGAATCGCCAAAAAATTCAAACCCCCTGTTATTGCCTAACCCATGCCTCAACTCGACTTCCACTTGTTGCCAGGTTTCAAGAACGAGGAAGGTTCATGTATCATTATTTCACGGTTCTTGACTTCCAGTAGTGAGGATTGACTGCGTGCGAATCGAGTCGAATCATAAAGTGCCTAAGACGAATCGACTGAAGTTTATTGCCACGTTTTAAGAACGAGGAAGGTTCATGTATCATTATTTCACGGTCTTGACTTCCGGTAGCGCGGATCGACTGCGTGCGAATCGAGTCGAATCGTAAAGTGCCTCAGACGAAGAGGACGAATCGACTGAAGTTTGTTGCCAAGTTTAAGAACGAGGAAGGTTCATGTATCATTATTTCACGGTTCTTGACTTCCGGTAGTGCGGATCGACTGCGTGCGAATCGAGTCGAATCGTAAAGTGCCTCAGACGAAGAGGACGAATCGACTGAAGTTTGTCGCCACGTCAGTTTAAAAACGAGGAAGATTCATGTATCATTATTTCACGGATCTTGACTTCCGGTAGTGCGTATCGACTGCGTGCGAATCGAGTCGAATCGTAAAGTGCCTCGGACGAATCGACTCAGTTTGGGTGTATTGGACATGGATGGAGGCTATTAGACACTGAAAATCACAAGAAAACATTGTAGAATCACTCGAAAGGATTTGATTAATGATAACAAATATTACAAACTGATGTTTTAAAAATTGCTCCACTTAGCTAATGTTGAAATAACACATTTATTCAAAACAAAACTTAATGCATTCCTGTCTGGTAAGCGCAAACAAAATGCTATTTATTAAAAGCTTATTTTTAAATCGCTCTTCGTGAAAATTAACCTCAATATGTTTTGTAAAACCGTCGTAATATGCTGAGGTTTCGGTATTTTGTCCTAAATATTCTTACAAATTTACTTCTCGCACTGGAAAGAGACCTCCGTGCTTTTATTATTAGTTAAAGTGACGTGGCTGCAAGCAAGAAAATATTCGCGCATATTGTTTACGAAAACATCTTGTAAACCGGAGAGCTCTATAATTGACGTCAGTTCTCGACAAAGTACACTCGGTTAAACGCACAAAGAGTTTTTTGATTTTCCTTGAGTTCTCAAAATGCGCTTGTTGTTCGCTGCTTGTTTTAGCGCAGCCTTGCTCATTCTGGTCGCCATACATGGTGCCGAATCTAGTACCTGTGACAATACTAATGTCTGCCCAGCCATTAAGACTTTGGAAAGGAAATTGGAAACCCTTATCGCGATGGTTACCCCGCCAGGTAAACTTGGATTAACCGATCTTCATTAGAGATTTTTTGCTTTCTCTTTTTTCATTCCAAGCGCCTCACCTGAATTTAATTTTCATCACAGTTGTTCCCGCTTCCTCCTGTAAAGAACTGCATGACAAACACAAGTAAGTTCAAGGTTAAAATGTCTTTTGACGTTGTAGTTCAAAGCAATCCATAATGCGGTGGCAGGGCGCTAGGAAGCATATCTATGCAAGGCATTCATCTCTCGACAGAGATTGGAGAAAGTATTTGGAGGCTGAAACGAACGATGGAGTGCCGCGTTTTGTTCTTCCCGGGGCAAGAAACAATTATCAGTGACTAATAAAGGGCACAGATCTGATCACGAGTATCCAACCCCTCTAAAACTAACTTTAACGTTAAATAGGCCTTATCACGGTTTCCGACGCCATTTTGACGGGTAGGCAAAGCGGTCAGAAATTACAGTGTTTGTATGGGAATCCGATGGCAAAGAACTTTTTCCAAAATCGAATTTTACACAAATTGTGAATCGCAATGTTAAAATATCAGGTGGAAGATTGTATTCACCAAGTTTGAAGGTTGTAGTTTAACTAGAAGACGCTCAGTTAATTTTTATAATTTTCCATACATTTGTCTGTAAATTTGGCTGGGAAGACGCGGCGGCGCCGAAAAAAAAATTACAGACAAATGTATGCTAAATTATAAAAATTAACTGAGCGTCTTCTAGTTAAGTTACATCCTTCAAACTTGGTGAATACTATCTTCCACCTGATATTTTAACATTGCGATTCACAAATTGCGTAAAATTCGATTTTGGAAAAAGTTCTTTGCCATCGGATTCCCATACAAACACTGTAATTTCTGACCGCTTTGCCTACCCGTCAAAATGACGTCGGAAACCGTGATAAGGCCTATTATTATGCGTTAGTTACATTGGCCTTGTATGCTACAACCTGAAATATCTTATTTTCATTCATCAGCTTGCGAATAAATAAAGCTTACGTGCTGCAAACTGACAGTGGAAAGATCCCTGTGTATTGTCACATGACCAGCTACGGCATTGACGCATGCGGAGGTGGAGGATGGACACTGGTCATGAAAACTAATGGCCATAAGGTATAACAAAAACGAAAGCAACGAACGCGGTTTATTTAACCCTCACATATTACCCACATTTTCTCATTTAATGACATTAAAGGACGTTTTGTTTTTCAAGGAAAAAGTTTTCAGTGTTCAGTTACGTTGTCAAGTCTTGAAAACCTGCCATCTTTTTCGTTTCTCTCAACATATACAGCCAACCTTCCACTACAAATCCTTACTCTGGACCAACAAGAACGAGTTTAACATTCCAGGAGGCAAGACTGGGTTTGACTTACAAGAGACCAAGTTACCGACCTACTGGAATACACCCTTCTCCAAGATCTGTCTTGGAATGAAGATCGGCCATCAGATTAACTTCATTGTTATCAACAAGCACGCCAACTCTCTGTACTCACTGATCGCTGACGGAAGATACCGCGCCACCTCACTGGGCCGTAACACGTGGAAGACGCTGATTGGTTCACAGGCCTCCTTACAGCACAACTGTAACAAGGAAGGCTTTAATGCTGCAGGTGGTGCTCAGGGCTCCTCCAAAGCAAGAATCGGTTTTCTAGGTAACAACGAAAACGATTGTGTCACCCCTGACTCGAGAATCGGGTTTGGTACAGGAGGATATCATGACGACTCCAACACATGTGGAAATGAAGCTATAGATCACTCGAGTTCAGATAATGGAGGCAGGCACATCAAAGCCATGGGTTATATTTTGGTGCAGTGATGAGAGCTCTGTATGATGCCGTTACTTCCAAACAAGTTTTAAACGGCTCGATAGATTAGCACCGACGATGTACTTAAAATGCCTACTACAGGAGAAATAAAAAGTGGTGACAGGAGAAAAATATTGACTTTCTTTTTTGTTTTACATCAGATTTAGCCCAGTCTCCGGGCGCCATGACCGTGGCTACTGTACCCCTCAAAATCATAGCTGACGCCCTGAATGAAAATTGTAATGTCCTCAGTTCTCCGAGAGCCAACTATATTACCTCAATATCCAAAACTAAGAAATTATGAAGGTACTTACCTTGATAATGGCCCTGGAGTTCTCTGTTCTCAGAAAGCGAATAATCTGGGAGAAATAATAGATTACCTCAATATCCAAAACATATTTCAGTTCCGACGATTAAATTAGAAATCGTTGATGTCGCTATGTTGGCTGTTCTTTATTTACATCACCCAAAAAAGAGGTCAAACTAAAAATAATTAATTTCCTGTACAAAATGCATTTTGTGCATGTAAGAATTTAATCTTCGGACAATTTTAGTACTTCAGTCCTAAAATATCGCAAGGAAACTAGACGGAAGCGAATATATCCACTTTCACTGACTTAGCGCTGTTTCAAATTTAGAACTTGAAATTAAAGAGGTAAGCTTTGTACACGCATCCAACTGCGACTGATGGTTTTGATGCTAGTTGTAAGCGGCGATTGGATTTCATAAAACATCACAAAGCGCAAAAAGAGCTTGGAACAGCAGAGCTTGGAACGGCAGAGAACTTTGAGTAGAAGGATCCGTTCATGGATTCTATGTGAAAATGATTACCACAATAAATCAAGAATACTCTGTTATACTGGGTGACACTCTTTATTTTCTATAAGAATGTTGTTTTTCCGACCGAGGCTGGATATTCCTGTTTTTGGCAGATTTTGCGCCGAAAATATTGTTGTGAATATTCTTAGATTATAGCGTATGACACTTTTGTTTTCGAACGTAGTTAGTGTGTGGATGGTATTAGAGTAATTTTGGAGCCAGTCTGCAGTCTTCAGAGCACGGAACGTAAGACTGGCTGGTTTTGCCGTTTGGGGAAGGAAGTGTTTTATACGGTTTAGTTACAAACATATGACTGTGTTGTATTTACAAATTTTCAACACAAAAATTATATTCTATTCAAAATCTCAGCATCGGGTTTATTACTCGGGCTTCCGAAGGAAAGCCCGACGGAAGCCCGAGTCATAAAATGCAAGCCGTTGTTCGTCGCCAAAATAGGGATCATAGCCCCAGGCGTTCCATGCATAGAGAGTGGAAACTGGGGATGGGGGTGCAAAACCTTGTGTTATCATGTACTCGCTCTATTTGAACAACATAATTTACAGCCGAGGATGCTGTGGTTTGTGAAGAAATTCTTGGTTCGTCTTACATAAAAAGATGTCGATCATTTTCGGAACGGGTCGTTCCACGCCAAAATATTGCTTGAAAACCTGACAAATAAGCAAAGTTCAGGCTCGTTCTCACGAGACGACAAATGAGCCATGAACGAGTTCGAACTACGACAACCTTGCTAAAGCCCGACTACTGACTCAAAAACAAACTATGATGCTGAGACGAACACCTCAAATGTTAAAAAAATCAAGAATCGTCGAAAACAGAATTTAGAAGATGAAGCCGCAAACAACATGCAATTGGAGAAAGAAGATACTCAACGAATCAAATTGAATAGTGAATAGTTGAGGGTAACTGTTGTGTTGAAATATCCTGATTCTTTTATTTGTTAATATTGCGCTCAATAAGCTTACTTGTAAAGTACAACTTGATCTTGCGTTACGAAGCCCGAGTAAACGCTCTTAGAGCGTCTTGTTCTTAAAATTTTCTTAAAATTTTGCAAATTTCAGCCTCGATATTTTTACAAAACATATTCCCATAAAAAAGGAGCGTATCTCATTAAACGACGAAAACTATCCTCAGAATCGTTTGTGATAGCATCTAGGTAAGGCGAGTAATATGCCAAGAGCAAAGTCTGATTTAGGATTGATTTTGAATAAATGAGAAGTAATACATCAAACACGAGCGACAGTGCTTCATCGGGATATCCTAACACCGAGAAGAGAGTTGAAAATACGACGCGCAGCGGAGTATTTTTGACGAAATTCGAAGTGTTTGGATAGCCGATGAAACACTGTCTCGAGTGTTTGATATATCTTCTCAATCGAAACAAAAACTAAGGAGAAAACGGAGAGGTAAAATCGTCAAACTGTATTCTAATTATACGCTTTAGTTAAAATCATATAATTGTATCGTATTTACAAATTTTCAACACACAAAATTATATTCTTTTCAAACATCTCAGCCTCGAGTGTATCCTTAAAATATTCTTACAATTCCGCAAATTTCAGCCTCGATATATTTAAAAAAAGAGTGCAGGGTACATTTCTTGTGGTTCTGTTAGTTTTGCCTGTAAAACTAACCCGGCGAAAGTAATATGAAAACACCTTTTCGTGTTTTGTAATAGCCCGTAGTGCCAATCATAAATTCATCTGTCACCAAGGAAAGATCAAGGTAAGACAGTTAATCTCCGTATAGGCCTTATACCCAAGGTTAGGCCCAAGGCATGGTACCCGGTTCTTCTGCGGATATTACTCGCGCGATGCGCAGAAAGCCGAAGCGAATTTACACGTACGGCCACGCGTCTTCTCGAAAACTACCTGAGACGAAATGGCGGGAAATATGGCAAAAACCTCATATTAACTAATTCGTTTCGATTTTCAAAGGATGTTTCATAGCACAGATGTTTTCTGCACTCCCAGCCGTCTATATGTTTGGTTTGGATTGTGTTTGGGCTTTCGTTTACCTTGTCCTGTTTTGGCTGTTTGTTCCTCTGCCGTCCATGAGGTTTTAGGGAGTTAGGGCCAACCACACTGATAACAGCAATGCGAACGTCACCAAACAAAACGTTTCATGAGCAGTTTAACGGCTGTGCCTTTTAATTCTTAGTACATTTCGTTTTCTACAAAGCAACAACATGAAATGACCGCATTCAACCCATTCTAATGGTTTGGGTTGTCACTGGTTTGTTGAGTTGTCATATTACATATTCCTACACGCACTGGATTGTAAGCGTTAAGTGGCAGTTAAGCTGTTGTGAAAGCGCTAACGTGATCGTGGTCAGAGATAGGTAAATCCGGACCGCGCTAAGAAACAATCAGATTGCAGGATTCGTTACCGTACCGTGAAAAATGAGCTCCTATATAACATATTCTTGCATCTTGCCTGCATGCATTGGATTGTAAAAGCTAAATTGCATAAGAAATTATGATTGACACTTGACATCTCTATGATTGACGCTTGACTTGACGATTGACATTTCAAGTTATTGCAAATTGTGACAAACTTTTTATTGCAATTAACGATAGGTGCGTTATTACGAAACATATCACCTGTTATTACAATTCGCAACAGGTCTAATAACTCACGACAGCTGTTATAAGTCACGACTTATTACATGTCACGATCACAGTACACAAGTAAACGTGCCTGCACGCAAGAAAATATTTGCGCATTATAAAACATATTGTATGTGGGAAAACGCAATCAGTGATCCACAAAAAAGACGCTCGGCGAAGTTTTTTCTTGTTGTTGAGTTCTCAAAATGCGCTTGTTGTTCGCAGCTTGTCTTAGCGCAACCTTGCTCGTTCTGATCGCTGTTCATGGCGCCCAATCTAGGATCTGGGATTTTAAGATGCCAGACCTGGGCGCTGTGTTTAAAAATATTCCAGCGCCGCTGCCACTGTCGCTGCCAGTTGTGCCAGGT
>OZ026600.1:31271879-31281879 GCA_964020085.1 Micromussa lordhowensis
CCCGTGACCTTGACATGATTATTGTATAATCTGCAGTTATGACGTCACGAGCGCTGATTTCGAAAATTCACTGTAGGCTTTCGGCCAATCAGAAAACGGTTAGAGAGTTGAATGTATAATAATCATAGTTAATAGAGGGAATGGTTATGAAACCTGGCAAAGTTCTTTGTTGTATATTTTTGTTGGTTATTTTGGAAAACCTGGCAAAATACAAAACGTGGTTATGTGTGCTCCTACAACTAATCAATAGAAGCAAGGATTACGCAATTCACGCACAGTCAATGAGCATAAAGCAAAAGATGTGCAGGGCGAAGGGTGTTCCAACATAAATTTTAGCCTGTTTGTTTGCTTCTTTGATGTTTACCGGCCTTCCAAACCATTTCCCTCTATTAACTATGGTCTGCATTCAGATCAATTTATTAATTGCTTATATGGACGAAAGCCCAAGAACAATACTTTCATGTGAATCTGTTAATTATGCTGTACAAGGTGGCGGATGGCTCTAACTATTAAGTCTGTGGATAAAAGCCCAGTGTGTGATCATTCAAGCGAAAGCTTATGAACAGTACTTTACTGAACAGTAAAAATTACAATTTCCTCGATTGTGATTGGTCTAAAAAGCTCATATTTTCCACTAATTCACTTGCCAAGTTGCTATCGGACAGTTTGGTATTGGACAGTTTGTTATCGGACAGTTTGTTAATCGAACAGTTTAATAAGCCAATCACATTCAAAGTTGTAGTTTAAATCAACCAATGAAATTCAAAGTTATAGTTTAAACCAACTTATCTGAATTTCAGAGCGACATGAAACAATTTGCGCCGCCTTTGTCAGTCTTTCAATGTAAATTTTCCCTTTCTTTCATAACTTGGCTATTCTTCTTTTCTCGGAAATTGTAATTTTTATGATTAATTGATACCAGACTCTTGATAAATAAATCGTTATCACTTGTATGATTACAGACCGAATTTGACTCTACTCAGTTCTACTACCATTAATAACAGTAATATCAATAATATTATCAATAATTATAATAATAATAATAATAATAATAATAACAATTATACTACAGGCTAAGAAATTTCTCAAATGCGATTGGCTAAGACCAGTAGTATTTCTGCCAAATTTGAAATACTTACATGTAAAAATTCAGTTTCCATGGAAACCTAAATGATCGAAACAATATGGCGGAAAGATTTTCAAAATTCTGTGGAAAAAACTGCAAGAGCTAAAGGAGATTACCAAGATATGGAAACAGAAAAGAATGTACAAAGATCTGGGTCACTGTTCGTCAATTTAAGGTGGAAGGCAAAGGATACAGTCCTGATATTTTCAGTGAGCTACAACGCGAACCAACTCAGCTGACGAAGTTCGGTGCATAGCTTTATCGTCGAGCGCTCTTTTAACTGCTATCGAAGAAGGTGAGAGAACGAAAAACGGTTCCTTTCAGTCTTTATTCAACAGTTCAGAAGCATGTGGGCAACCAGAAGTAAACGTCGTCCGCTGGAAACTATTTTCCGCTGCTGTGGTGACCAAAGAAACGATAAATAGCCAACAATTTTCACGGCCTGCTGCTTAAATGAAATGCCAAAGTCCAAGTTCCACACAAGCAGAATCGGTTAAAAAATCTATTGATAAACTTCGATTGACGATTAGGCTGTTCAAAATGTACCCTTCAAAAGATATTTACAGGTATTCAAGTACTGTTTCATCGCAGTTGAAGCGAAAATCATTTGAACATGGTGGGACCTTTGTGCGATCACATGTTTGATCACATGTTGTAGTAAAACCAATCACTCGCGCGTGACTAAACAGCGTTACAAGATGCGAAATTTCTTTGCCTTGTAGTATGAACAAAAAATAGCACGGTTTTTTTCGGGGTATTTGGTATAAATACCGGCTCGTGATATTTCAAAACTCTCCAAATATCACTCGCCGCGGCGGCTCGTGATATTTTGGCGAATTTTGAAATATCACTCGCGGTATTTATCCCAAATACCCCTAGAAACCGTGCTATTTCCTATACTAATACTGGTAATTAAATAATAACAATAATAAGTAGCATTTATATAGCGCTAATTCCGTGTAGTTTATTAGCACATCACAATTTTAACGAGTAAATAAAAGCGAAACGAATTAAAAGAATACACATTTACATCCGAAATCATAAGTTGAAAGCCCTTTTAAATAAATGTGTTTCAAGCGATTTCTTAAATGCAGATACGCGAAATTGCGAACGATCTCGCTTATCTGGAAAGGCATTCCATAGGGTAGGTGCAGCAACTGAGAAAGCTCTAAGGCCATAACCTTGCACGTGGTATTGTTCGCATGCTAAAGAGTTTTTTTAGAGTTAGGTACATTACGGACGGATTAACTCTTAATGGTACTGTTACCATAGAAATGAAAGCTACTGAGCAGTACTTACATGTGGTACTCTTTATTATCCTGAAAAAGGTTGTCCTAACACTACAGGTAAAGTTGCCACCTAATCTAATCTAACCCAGCGAAAATAATGAGTAAAAACATAGTTAATAGAGGGGAATGGTTATGAAGCCCGGCAAACATCAAAGGAGCAAACAAAGATGCCAAGATTTATGTTGCAAGGTTCACAACCTTTTGTTTTGCGTTCATACACAATGCATGAGTTACATAATCAAAACATTTCTATTGGTTAGTTCCTCGGTCAGTAGTAAACAGCTATTGTGTTTTGTGCACCGTCAAGGCCAAAAAAGAGAGCAAAAACATACAACAAAGAACTTTGTCGAGTTTCATAACCATTCTCCTCTATTAACTATGGTAAAAACAATGTCCAGCAATCCTCACCCCGACAATACCGGACACCAGTTTCCTGAACTGATCTTTTTTCCTCTTTTCCGAAACTTCCCTTCCTTCAAAACAAGAAGCTTCAAAAGCCTGCAAAATGAAATAAAATCTCGTCAAATTGGAATCCGCAGTAAGACATGACTGGCCAATGAAATCTAAGTTATCCTCACTAAATCATGCCCAATGTTGAAGTTGAAATACCTTAACTATTAGGTACAATTCCACAAAACGAAACAAGTCCACTCCACTTAGTTTTCATTCAGTTTTTCATGCATCTGTTCTGTTATTGATCATGAATTTCGTCATACCATCGTCAATCCAAAAGGCGATAGCCGAGTGGATCTGCAGACTACTTTGACAATGTTTTGATGAGATTCATTGTCAATAATAGGACAGACTATGAAAAACTGACGATAAAAACTGACGATAACAAATTGTCAAATTGTCCGCGCATAAATTATAAATTTATTTGTCTGTCTGCTTATTGACCATGAAAATTACCCAATGAGCGAGCGACAATTTCTGCAGTTATCGTAAAAAACGAATTATAGTGTTTACTGTGCCATAATTACAGGAGCTCACATTTACATGCACGAATAAAATAAATGGAAAGGGATGGCACCGAGTCTAACATTTCAAGCATTTTGGACACAAAATGCACCGTTCTTGGGGTAAGGGAAACCTGTTTTGCAGTTTTAGCATGTGCTAGACGCAAGACTTCCGTACAAAACTACTCAAAGTTAATCTATTGTACATGGGACGAAAGGTTGTACATACATGTAAATCCTCTAGGGAGCAGTTTGTTTGAAGGAGAACCTGTTGGAGGGACGAGTACTGAGGCCTCTGAAAAGCAAAACAGTTGATGAAAGTTAGGTCTCTTCGTAGTATGACAGTCCGCCAGTAACAAGGTTTAACTCTAGTTTCCACAACGCGAATCAGCTAGGAATACTGTCACTCCCTTGGATGGTATGTTAGTCCTTCACAGGCCGCCCTTCTGGCCTGACGAGGAAAACTTAGTGCGGACATCTGTCTAACCATGAGATTGCGTTACTGTACCGCTACAAATAATGATTAAAAGCTCGAGATTTCTATGAGGTGATATCGCCTCATAGAAATCGAGAGCGAATAATCTAATTGTTTTAGTAGAATTCTAACTGAAATTTCCTTCAAATAACGATTCCAATTATTTCTGGTCTTCGTATTAAACTTCACGCTTTAGAGAGTTAACTCAGACGGACTGAATTAATTGTCAATTTGCAGTTGTATACGCGCGCTTTCTAAATGTTCTTTCAAAACTTCAGCGAAACGAGAAACGTTACACTTTTGTCGACCACAACAATCCACTGCACACTAATTAACAATTAGACCCGTAGCCCGAAAGGGCCAATAGCCCATGAGGCGAAGCTATTGACCCGTGGCTATTGAGGGCGAAGGGTCTAATTGTTTTAGTATCACCCAACTAGTCGGACAGAAATGGCAATAAGAAAGTTAGCAAATGTAAGTTGAAGAAATATTTATTTGGGACAAAAAAGAAAGAAAGCGTCACGCTCGATGGCGCTCGAGGACTATTGCTAATAGTCCTCGAGTAGCGTAGCCAATTAAAATGCAGGATTTACATTAGTCCACTAGTTGGGTGATACTAATGGCTGATAGTGTGCAATGGTTCAGCCAATCAGATTACAGCATTTGCAATAGTATACTAGTAGAATTCTACTAATTGTATTTAGTATAAATGTACTCGCGTTCTATCACAAATGCTGTTCGCTGATTGGCTACGCTTCTCACTATTCATTCTGCTGCAGATAGGGGGTGGACTAGCAGTGTGCGTTTGTTATCAAAATGAAGTGTCTGTGAAGAGGATTTACATACAGTTTTGAACGACTAGTAGATTTATGCTAAAACAATTCGATTGTTCGCTCTCGACTTCTGCGCTGCGCTGCGCCCTCGTTAACTATCACGCGATAGGAATATCGTGCTCATAAATTAACTGTAAATAAAATTTGGGGTGGCATGAGCAACATTTAGAAATCTTAATTTCGTCGTGTCTTGTTTCAGTTACAGAAGAACGAGGAAGATTGGTGCGAGTCACAATCTTGGTCAAGGGGGTGCAGTGGGAGCCGCCCATCCTCCCCCTCAGTAGTGTCAAAACTTCCCTTCATTGCTGTTAAACTATAAAAAATACCCTACCTGCAGAGAAACAAGGACTCAGTGTCAACAAATATCCCCTTACCAGAAGTTCATACATGTTCTGTCCCGTGTAAGTCAGGTATGTTTCGGTAGAGCCTTGGCCATGGACATGAAGACCCTAGAAGACAAGATAAATTGTTATATAGCTGGCGCTTTCCCCTCTACAGCGCGCCCATTGATTGGCTAGTTCATGGTCACACGACATCTAACAATGAAATTGTTTACCACCAAATGCCATGTCATGAGCGGGCAACACTGCAAAAACTATGACGTCAAACGGGAAACCGTTCACTGTTGCCCGCGAAATGTTGACCGCTGTTGCACGTGATAAGAGCGTGCAGTTGACGGTGGCCTGATGTTGTTACCGGTTTTTCTATCTGGTCAAACACTGTCTTGAGTATTCGACATATCACGTCAAGCACAGAGCTTTAAATGAAGACATGACAACTACAAAAACAAAAACAGCGCTCACTTTTAAGACCTGAGAGAACAATTGATCCACAACGGTGTCTGCTATCCTGGAGCCAGCCTCTCTACATATCATCACAACCTAAAAAGACACAATCAATGTAATCAGTAGCTTGATTTCCTATCCTCTTGACCTTCTGATGATATTTACCAGGAGTCATGTAAGAACTGGTACTAGCAATTATAAGTATTACTAATGCCCTGTGTTAGTCTCACAGTGCCTTACTCCACCCAGGGGTATAAATGGTTACCGCCGGTGAATTTAATGCCAAGGGTGGGAGTAGAAATACTTCTAGTACCTACATACTAAGGAAACCGGGATAAGCTCCGCACTTAACGCAATTTACTCAATATCGAACCTCTAGGAATTCCCGCCACTGGGTTCCTGAAGAAAATGTCAAACCCTCTGGCGAATTGCTCATCTACAGTTCATTTTCATTTTATGTCAGTTCCTAAGGTCCCCATTAGTGAGTTCACCATTAATTGGTTTCACGTTATACTAACAACCATGGGCAAAAGTCTTAAGACAAATTTGCACTGTTCCGCTTTTTCGCACAAGTTAAGAGAATCAGCGCGTACCTCCTTGATGAAAGACATTGCAAGTCGTGTAGCTTTGTGGCAAACAGTTGAATCTGGCCACGTCATACAGGCGAAAACAGTACACAGCATCTGCATGTTGACACTCTGAAATTCATACCCACACATGTTACTTCTAATGACCTAATTCCAGAAAATATCCAAACTTCCCGCAGGGAAAACATTTTTTCTAAGACCCCCCCACCCCTCTCTTTAAATGTTATAGTCTTAGTTAAATTCAAATCCTTTCTGTTGATGGAGTATAGATATTTTCTGGAACTGCACATTTCAAATAACTGTAAATGGTAACACCAAATTTTCCGCGTTTGGGGTGTTCGTTTAGCATTCTTTTACCAAATAAGCCACTGTGTGTTTCTTAAAACATCAAATATTGGCCAATATGTTTCTGTAAGCGAAAATGAGACAATTGGATGTTGCGAAAATTTCGAGTAATAGGTAGTTCAAACCAACAGAGGACACCCGATATGAGTCACAGGGAACCAACTTCACAGAACCTGTCTTCTTTTTCACCCAGCTTCTCAGATTTCCAGAATCCTAAATCATTGAGCCTGATTGGCTAATCGTGCGCGCTCCAGCGATCCGGATTTTCCCATCCGGACCCCGAGTACACACCGCTCCGAAATTTCCAACTTTGGCAACTTTTCAAGCTTTTTGTTACAACGTAAAATGTAAACATTCAACACAAAGTCACACATTTATGGATTCCGATAACGAGAGCAAAGCAATGCCATAGAGAAAATAAAAACGTTATTTTGCCGAGTCTTGAGTGCGGCCCTCGACCTGCGACCTTGGGTTGTACTCAAGGCCGAGGGCACAGTTTTTCCCAATACGGACCACCCGGCCGGCCGGCAAATTAATATAGATTATATTTCTTTTATTCTTACCTCTGTTCTTAGAAGAAGCAAACCCAGAGATCCTAATCTGGCATTGTACGGATCCAATCCTGCAAACGGACAACAAAGTCATACACCTTATTCCAAAATGGCCACTATTTTAGTGGTCTTTTGTTTGCCTTCAAATTAGCCCTTGTTGCCTCGTTCTTAAACTCGAAATTCAAAAGAATATTTTCCCTTGAACGAGGCAACAAGGGCTAATTTGCAAGCAAACAAAAGAACACTAAAATGGCAGCCATTTTGGAATAAGGCGTATGGCGTTTTGAGATATCTTGGCCACGTAAAACCTAATACCTTAAAATTGAAACAAGTTGGAAATAGTGTTTTACACTAAGATAGAAAAACTCCAAAGAGATAATAATAAGCCATAAAGGAACAAGAATTGAGAAGATTGACGCGGATTACAAACGACCAACTTGAAAACTTTAGGCTAAACTTTTCAAGATGCACAAACCGTGACGTAGCTCTGTTAAGCAACAGCGTCATGATTCTCTATCCCCTAATATAGAACAGTTTTTTTAGCCCTGGATGAGTGAGGAGCCTTGGGTATATTATCTTCCAGCTGGAGCGAGTCAACAAAACTTATTTACATTTTCAGTAATCAAATCATTCATTGCAATCATTGAATACAATTAACATATGTGATGAACAATGCCTCGACCTGAAAAGACTGATTAAAGCCTCTTTTGGGATGACTGCCAAGAAATTATTGAATATGAGTCTGAAAGATTTACCTGAAAGTACATAGTAGTTATGCAACGCTTTGAGTGACGGCGAGTGGTATACCATGGAATATCCCTCGAGTCACTTGTATTTTCTCGGCATACTCTCACCTAAAGGCAGGTGTCTATACCTAGTGACAAATACAAGTGACAAGAGGGATATTCCATGAAGTATACCACGAGAAAGTGTTGCTGTTCATACCATGCCATAGAAAATACCGTGGCCAACCCAATCAATGTAGCGCACGATGGGAAGGTTGGGTGTAATACCGATGAGTGTACAACGGCTTTCTTATATTCTGATTGGCTGTATTTTCTAAGCTATGGTATAAATCGAGTCATTAAAAGCTGGATCGATGTAAGTATATATGAAATAATTCATATATTTGAACTGCGGTCATAGATGAAAGTGAAGAATGATCCTCGCAGTGAATTTTCCAATTTAAGCAACTGGAAAGAAGAAGCCTGAAAAAAATCAGGGCTTCAACGAGATTCGAACCCGTGACCTCCGCGATACCGGTGCGATGCTCTACCAACTGAGCTATGAAGCCACACGGTGCTTAACGCGCCTCGCTGCCTATGTACATCTCATATCCAACGCGCGCTCGTGAAATAATTGTTAAGTATATTACGAGAAAGTATTGCACAACTATTTGATACCATGCCATTGAAATTACAGTGACCAACACAATCAATGCAGCGCACGATGGGAAGGTTGGGTGAAATATGATCGGGTATACAACGGCTTTCCTGTATTCTGATTGGCTATATTTTCTATGGTATGGTATAAATCTAGATATTCAACACTGGCTGATTATTACAAATAACATGTCGATCACAAGTTACCTTTCATTTCGTCCTCTTCAGTAACTTCCATTCTTGTTGCTGATTCGTTATCCCTGTTCACAATACACGCCAAAGCTGAAATCATTTTACAAAATAACAGAAATCATTCATCTTGTACAGATAGGGTAGCAGGGATGGCACTGTGGTGAGAATGCTTGCCTCCCACGGCGGGCCCGGGTTCGATTCCGGCCCGGTGTCATCTGCGAGTTTGTTGTTTGTTCTCGTCTTGTCTGAGGGTTTTTCTCCGGGTTCTTAGGTTTTCCTCCCTCCGCAAAAACCAACAATTCCAAATTCCCCCATTTAACCAGTCCGCAACAGGGAGGAGTGAGGGTTCTGGGGATTTAACGTAAATCAGGGTTGCCACTCATCAGAATCTAAACAGTTCCCTCACTTTTCACTGACTCCTGAACACTTTTCACTACCTTTATTTAGCTTGGCAAATAATGAAAAAGAACAAAAAGCAACGGCCAAAACTACTTTTCAAGGTTGCGTCACTCGAAGAGTATCAAAATCAATCATTTTAAATGATGCTTTTCAAAAGGAAATTTTCACTGACTTAAACAAACATCTAAGATTTTCCCTGACCTTTTACAAAATTCCCAGACATTGAAAAACTATTGCTTTTCCTTGACCGTGGCAACCCTGTCAATGGATTTAAATTGAAAGCTACACTCGCATTGATCTCGTGTTCACACTACCAGAAAGTAGAGGTCACTATTAAAAGAACTGCAACGTAAATGCTTACTGAAAACATCCAAGTAGTCTTTACTGATGATAGAAACCAGCTGATCTTCAATGATCTCTTTAGATTCCATGTTGTCTTCCTCATTTACTGCTTCCGTACTGTAGGTTTAAAGAAGCTCATTACTCAATACAATTACCCACTACCTGTGAATTTGAAAAGCTCGAGCTAAAAAAACCCTTGCTACGTTCTTCTCGAGAGTAACTATACTGTCTGATTTTCAGGCACCTCAAAGTTTGCTTTGGCACGAACATGGCCTCTGTACCTAAAATTAACTACTTACACCCACAAAATTGTAAGCCAGCCCTAATAGATTAACCACTCAGATCAGTAGGCAGGCGTTTTGATTGGGGGGAGGGGAGGAGGGAGCGGGGAGGGGGAGAGAGGTGCGATTTGGCGAGCGACATAGCCGGGAGCTTGTTATAAGGTTGCCCGAGGCGGCATTTCGTGCATTATGAAGGCAGCTCGATAGAAAACTAGTGACTGATTCTAAAGTAAACGCTAACTGGAACCTAAGAATGGCCTTATCAGTACAATTCAATGTATCTCGACAGATAAACCACAGTGCTTGCACAATTCTTAAGGTGATCATTACCTCTCAGCTTGGTGTTGTCTGACTATCTGCCACTGTTCTTCAAGATGCTAGAAAGTGAGAAGTGGTAAAAAAAGAACTAATCTGACATGGGCAACACTAGCATTGTATTGGCGCTCCGACGGGTACG
>OZ026600.1:31286879-31401879 GCA_964020085.1 Micromussa lordhowensis
CCTCCCCTATGGGGAGGGACTCTCATACGAAAAGCTTGGCAGCGCCGTAGCTAGTAACAGGCCAACCGAGGCACTTTGCCTCGGTCATTTCTTTGGCTTTTGTTGTTTATAGTACCTAATACCTAGGAAGAGAACTCAACCATGGACTGATTGCCTCAATCATGAGTGATTCAGAGACATTGCCTCAGTCAAATTTTTTTTTCTGGCCACGGCCCTGCTTGGGGATGCCCCTCGTCTCGCTCAGGGATATAAATGAAGGATTCTGGTCTCGCTTAGGGTGTTTACGATGAAACGCTACCACTTCTAGCTTCAAAATATCTTTAAGGGTGCACTCGAAGAAACAATAATCAAAGAAACGCTCTTATTTCCGTTTTTGGCTCTGTTTCTGCCAGGTCTCTGGAGTGCGGTCTACCACCACAGTCTTTCCCGAACAGAGCCTGGTAATCGAGACTATTCTGTTTTCAGTGGTATCTTTTAGGAGTCAAATAAATTAATTAAATTCAAATTTCCGACGAGCATCTCTGAGCTTTTCATATGGGCATCCCCCGGGCTTTCGAGAGTGGTGCTGTAGAACCACTCTATTTTGCCATTTTGTGAACATGTCAAATGAAACGAACTGTAGCATGCGAGACACTGACTAATTCTGAAATAGTTTGACAGATTTGTCTGCTAGCCTAGTATTTAGTTACAAATATTTGCCCGTTTATTCAGTAGGATCAAACTGCCATTGTTATTAACCCACAAAAAAGTGCTTATTCAATCTACACTGTATAGGATCAAACTGCTATCAATAACTTACCTCGGTATTGAGTAAAGCACAGCTTCGAACAACGGCCATTATAGTGGTGACACACAACATGACCTGGATAAAAATCAATTTAATCAAGAACTGCTTAGCACTTGCATCAACAATATCAAAGAATCGATGATCAATTTTCACAACTCGGTTCTGGTGTACAAAAATATTTTCCTTTCTGTTGTCAGTGTGGGGTATTTATTAAATTTAACAGTTCACTTACTTGAAATCTCCTTCCTTTAGCCTCAGCTGAAATGTTTATAATAAAATTTACAGTAATCATTAAAAGGTTAAGATTTGAAAACTTAATTTGCAAAATAAAGTACAATCACCGTCAACCCATTACGGTCATTCCCTAAATTTAATGCAGTTATCTCCTTGATACGGCCATTTTAGTCTGGCCTAAACAGAAGATCAGTGGGTGATTTCCTTATTTAAAGAATGCCTTAAATACAGCCATACAGTTAATAGAGCCAGATTTTGTGGGCCCCTTGGAGGCAAGTTTGACAGCATTCCACTGTAGTTGACTTTCACTTTTCTTCTACAGTACATGTACGTAAACGTTTTCTCTAACTATACCCAGCTTATGTCAAATAGTTTGTACTGTCACGATCAATAGTGTTGGCATGTGCATTGCTTTTGTGGCATCGCTTATCACAAAGGTCGTGCAGACTTTCATAACAATTAAAACCAAAGTTAAGATTGTTCTAAAATACAATAACAACATTTAAAAAACAAAAACCACAGGTACAAACCATTTTCAAAGTAAGAAGCTGGATCCTGGTCCATTCCAACAAATGAAAAAAAATTTTCTGGAGATGAGATTGCCCTGAGATCAACAATAAAAACAAGAATGATACAGTCGAATAAAAGCCAGCGATAAAAAACGACATTTTCATCTCTCTGAGATCATTTTCAAGTTACAGAAAAAGTTATATACACATATATAAGTACAAATTAAGGTGTGAGAATGTCAATGATAAAATATGTAAATACAGGCGCTAAAATGTGAGTGTTAAAATAATAAAATACTACATAAATAACTTTGCACGGATTGAATCTGACTGTTTGTTCAAAGTTGGTTTAAGCTCCTTTATAAAGAGCATTTCGTAGATCAAGCAGTCGAATTTACTTTGGCACTTTCTCAAGATCTTAAAATCACGATATATGTCACTTGGGACTGTTCCATGTTGTTCTTTAATGTGATTCCCGATTGAAGACAATCCTTTGTGTTCCTCAACGCGCTGATAGAGGTGTCGGCACGTATACCCGACATAGTTTGCATGGCACAAACCACACTTGTAATGGTAAACAACACGTTGTTGGTTAATGATAGGCGGCTTCTTTTCTTTCGGATTGATCTCATGTCCATCTTACGGCTTGCATAAGGATACAGTCGAACTTTGACTAACTGCCTTCTCTCTACCAACAACAGCCACCTCTCTACAACGGCCGCTTTTTGGGTCCCAGCGGACAGTCCATACATTCACTCTTATTTTAACTTCTATACAACGGCTACCTCTCCACAATGGCGACAGCCACTAAAACTCGACCCAACCGCCAAATTAAACTCTTGGCAACGGCCAGTTCATCAACGACTGACGAACGGTGTATACAACACCCACCCGTCAATGGACTCGCTGGATGCTAAAGTTAGCACTTTTTGAAAAACTGTTGCATGCTCAAAGAAAATAAGATGTCAGATAACACCCTTAATTCCCCATAACAGCCACCTCTCAACAATGGCCACTTTCCTCTGTCTCCAAGGTGGCCATTGCACTCCAAGGTGGCCAATATTGTCACTTACCCTTGCATTTTGTCACTAAGCCAGATTTCTCTGATGGGAGTCAACAGTTCAATCAGAAATTCGTTTTGTTTTTCTCTGCTCAGTTTATTGCTGAAATTAATAGGAAAAAGCACAAGCAAACACTTCAATTTAAAAGCATAAAAATGCAACTTACACCAAGAAACATGAATTATCATTGATGCTATTAAAAGTACTTTTCGCTTGCTTCACGTAACCTCTTAAATTACAGTTAAAATCTCCTATCAACAGTTATGTTGACAGAGATAAAGAAAGTTCTTTTAGGGTTTTTTCCACATGAAATAGTGTCAATTACTATACTAAACAAATGCCTTCATTTTGAGTAATCCAATCATTTACCGGCATGCCACCAAAATATTGTCTTGACAAAGGCAGCCGTATCAAAGGAATTCTTAATTTGACTTGGCAATGCCCATATACACGTACGACCATTGAGACAACTTCACTGTAAATGGTACATTAGAGACAAGATACATGATTAAGTACTGAGAAAGAGAGAAATTGAAGAGCCCATGATTTGTTTCTGTACATAAAATACATATGTTTGGTTTTTGTGGTTTCTAACTCACTCTAAGTGGGCCTAGTTTAAAGAGCAGTTGCACAGAATGTGAACATCATCGATTCCAAGCTTAATGCTGTACAGGGCAAGACATTATTACACACCTGGCAATGACTAATGCTTCAGTTAAAGTGCATCTGTCTTTAACAGGAACTAGTTCTCCTACAAACAAGGACTGAACATGCTGCTTTAGGGCATCAAACACAGGCTAAAAAAGCAACCAAATGATAGGTAAGCTTGCAAAATGTTCCAGCTACACATAGTAACAGATGATGAGGACTTTGACCATTTAGGAAGCCAAATACAGTCAAACGTCTATAAGCGGTTACCCTCCAGAATAGCCATGCAACCGGTAAATACAGGTTGACCGCTTAATTAAAAGAGGTGATCAAAATTTAGTGCATTATGGGGCAAAAAATTGAACAAGAAAACAAAAGTAAGCGTACAATGTACATTTATTGTTTGTAACACCTTTAATGCGAAATATACCCAAGGAATCTACACACTAGCCTCCAGATTTTATAGTTATGTGCTTCGTCATCTTTGCCTTAAAGCGGGTAATTGACAGTTTTAGCATCTCATTTAACATGGAGTGAAAAAATCAGTTATGGTCGTCAGTGATTTTGGATTGCATAACTTAATTTGGTGAAGCAAGTCGCTGACTTTATTCAGCGCCAATGAGATTTCTTTGTGACCTTAAAACTGTGCTTTGGTTGACCACCTAATGTAACAAGGTGAGGTGAATTACATTAAAATTAGCCAATTGAGAAGTCCAAATGGGGACTGTGTCCACTTAATAGATGTGGCAGCTTAATGGAGGTCAAATATACAGTAAATAATATGTGAAAAGAATTTCGGGAATTAAAATAATGACCCCTTAATAGAAGATAACTGCTTAGCAGAGGGCTGCTTAATAGAGGTTTGACTGTAGTTTACTAGTTTTAACAAGCAAAATCGTACCACAAGCAGCTCTCCAAAACTTTTGCAAATTTTTATGACTGCACTGCACGCATGCCGACGGGCATGGAGAACATCAGGACTCCAGGGACCCTATAATCAAAATAATTAACTCATGGTCACAAGATCCTTAACAGTGATTGGCCACCTGAGCAGGCAAGATGCAGCTATTTTCTGTCCTGCTCAGAAGTAACCACTGTGTCCTGCAAAAACTGGTGTTCTTTATGCCACATAATAAGAGAATCTTTGTCTAAATTATTTATAGCATTAGCATAAGCGATATGGTTTCTGATGGAGCTACGAAAACATTAGTTCTGATTATTGAAATGGCACAGCACGATTCAATGACCCAAGGAGTTTGAGCCCGATATATTGAAGACTTTTTGTGACATGGGTTTAAAAACCAGATATTTTGCAGCTTTTGGAAGCCAATTTCTCCTCGAAATATTACACCCAAAGAGCCAAACATTTCTTTCAATACTAAGTTGCACAAGGTCTTTACATGTTTGTAGTCAAATTGTGTCTACCATGATGCCTTCTCTGCACTAAGTCGTGCATTAATGATGAAAAATGTTAACAATGACCTCAGCAAATATTCACCTAGATAAATCATTAATTTACTAACAGACTTAGTTTGGTCAAGGTGGCTGAAAAATTACCTTATTCTTTTTTGGATATGCTTGCGGTCCTTAGCTAAGTCTTAGTCCATAAACACACAAAAAAAGAACTTCTTGGAAAAAAAATTCTGCCATCTTGACCGCATGCTTGGTCAACAACCCACATAGCCGACTTTCATTTTTTATTCAGATTGTCTTTCAACAGTTTCAAATTAAAGTAATTAAAAAACAAAAGACTTATATTATACATACCTTTGGATCACCAGTCGTGTTAAACAGAATCACTTGAAACATCTACAGAAGAAAATATTACAAAATAGTAAATGATGCGCAATCAACAAAGCATAGAACAAAAATATTGATCAGTTGGCAAACATTTCTGCATGCTTTGCAGTCTGACATGAAGGTTTCGCTATCTTTCAAGTTTGCTACGTTCGAGTTTGCTACATGTATGTTCACTACCCACAACTTCCAGTTCGATACCTACTTTAAAATGTATTTAATTTGCATAAACTACTATCGATAAAACCAAATATTTTGCGAAAAAAAAACATATAGACCTAAGACTTAATGCACATTTAGATTATTCCTCGTTCTTCCATCCACTGCCAAGCCAACTCAGTTAGCCGAAGAAGTGAACTCGGCCTGTGGAGTAGTGAACATGTAACTTAGGGTTAGGGTTTGGGTTAGGCTAGGGTTAGGTAACAACACTGGCATGAACTGATAATCACTACCAGATTTTTGCTAAAAACAGAATGGGTCTGAAGTGTTGCTATTTTAGAGTGTATTTAAAGAAAGTCACATAATTTACCAAAACACTTTCATCCCAACTTCAAAATTACTAGTCCTAACTGATCACTCTGACTGGATTTTTAGTTAATGTTGAGAAGGTGAGGGTTAATCAAGATATAACATACTCATGTCCCTTAGTTGATCTTTTTCAATTTTCTCCTCACATGACTGATTGACAGTATATAGAAATAATTATTGTAAGGAGAAATTCTGGGGGCGAATTTGCTCTATTATAGTTAGTTTACCTTTTTAAGGACGTCCATCACTAAGTCTTTGTTGTATGTCAGGAAAGGATAAAGTGCTTGAGTAGCATCAGTCACACTAGACAATACATCGGGCACCTGTTGAGAAATTATTTCAAATGAACTTTGACCATGACCTCTAAAGGGAGGCAGCAAGACTGGTCTTGTAATCCAAAGATGACTATGCCAGCAAATACATGGATACATTACTTGCAAAAATTTTGGACGATTTTAAGTTCAGACCAAAAAACTGTCCAAACTTTTTAAGCATCTGAAATTTTAACTGTCCAAAATATTTGCAGTACAGTATGAAACATTTAAATAGCTCCAAAGCCACCAGTTGCCTTCATGGAGTGACCTCTAGTCGAGACACTGCTTTAGATACAAAATTTCTTGATAGAACATAATTTTTTTCTTATTTTCCTGTCGGTGTATCTGTAAAACCTTGACGGTGCAGTAAAACTAACATTTTCACAGATGTTATTTCAGTCCAGGAGCCCATTTGATAGGCATAAATTTACATTTTAGCAAGTATGTTTCACCAAAGTGTCCAAACATTTTGTCTGACTTTTGACCAAAGTGCAATAAAAAGGGTACGAAAATTAAACATCCACAAATGGTCCAAAAATTTTAAGTCCAAAACATTTTCAACATACTGTACCCAAACAGGCAAGAATTAAGGAGAAAGACTTACAGCTAATCTAAATACGTATTTGCTCATACCTTTGAGTCAACTGCTAAAGTTGTCTGGATGCATTTCCTGACCAGTTCAACAAATGCCACAGATGTTTCTCGAAATGTCACCTGGCCATGAATGATCTCCTACGAGTGACAAGTGAACATGACGAGTCAACCCTTTTTAACATCATCACATACAGTGTAATACACAAATTAAACCATCACATTCATATCACATTAAAACACCAAATTCTTGTATTTGTACAGTGAAAAAACAACAGACATTGATGGTGTGAATGAACTCAAAATTAATTTTAACAGCAGTACTCCAATTTTTTATGCTCATCAAAACAAAGAAAATTTAAAAAAATTACTGCAAGTTCTCTGTATGAAACAGTCACAGAAACAGTTACAGTTAGAGAAAAACTAATCAACAACCTTACTGCAACTTTCAATAATATGCCGGGACTCTAAAATTCAAAGCTCAACAGCTGCATTTTTCCCTACCATCAATCAAATGTTCAGCGGCTCCTCCCAATTTCCGTCTTCAGCCGAGGGCACGGTAATCGAATCAAATCGTTGAGCACAGTTGAGACAACATAGTCGGAAACTGGGAGGAGCTGCCGAACATTTGATTGACGGTAGCAAAAACGCATTTGTCGGTTGGGCTTTGAATTTTAGAGTCAGCATGTTATTGAAATGCGCAGTAATATGTTTTGTACCTAAGACAAGTGACAGTTGGTATGACTACTTAGTAGTTGGAGGAAAGTGGTTTGAGAGCTCAGCAATATTCTTTGTTCCATGTTTGTGTTCAGTTCTCTGACCTTGAAAATGTGCAATTAGCTCAAGCTGGATAATTGTGCAGGCCAGGGTCATTAACCTTGCAAAGTAAATCTTAGCTTCATTTGCCTTTGTAACTAAGAGACGTGTGTCTACTAACCTCATAATTCTCCACTTTAAAAAATCTGGACATCACTGAATCCAAAAAGCGAGTAAGCCCATCCCACTCATGTATCATCTTCTCTGTTTCACCTGTACTGACTGAAAAAAAAAAAAGGTCTGCAGCCCGTACTTGTGTAAGCTTTCATACATGATACTAGTACAGGTTTCTGCACGGAAGCAAATGTTGTGGTAAAGGAGGAGTAAAGTAAGCCCTGCAAACAGCCATTCTGGTTAGTTTTTTTTTGGTGGTTAGAGTCGGGGCTGGTCTCATGTGAACAAATTCAGAGCTACAGAAGCAGCAGGGACCTAGGGTTAACTCTTGCCGGTACTAATGTTATACTCCTCTGGTATTACGTAATCAAGCACTCAGGAAGCATGGTACAGTTTTATTGCTGGTTTTCACTGTCACGCAACGAAAAAATGAAATCAAAACTATTGAATAAAAACAGTCAAGAATTGGTGATATTATAGGAGATTAATAGCTTATCTACTTTGCCGAGTCTCAGATCTTTGTGATGCTTTGTACTTGAGCTAGCCTTCAAAATGTTTTACACAAATTTATAAAGCTCAGTATGGAAACGCCATAGTTGTGTCCTGGAGAGGGACACAGTAATGGCGGCCGGAAATCAATGAAAACATCTGGAATTGAATTTTGCTATAAAAATCAACCCGTTCGCCATTTTGAGCTAGCAGATATTCACATTAACACTTTTCACAATACCACAACAGTTTAGATTGCTAAAAATCACTGAATGAGTAATTTTTTCAGGCATACGTGACACATTCTAGGCCATCTTTGATATCCTGTGGCGTGAAAACACCGAATTTCAAAATGCCCTACTATAAAAACGAAGGTTGCTATTGAACTGAAAACCTTCAAAAGTAAATATATTTACCATGTTTAATGACCAAAGAAAGCTGAAAACTCAGGGGCTCAGTGATTTTACATTTTAGAATATTGATGACGTCACATGAAAACCAAGAATATTATTATTACTGAACAGAGGGTAATAGACAACTACCATAGATCCTTAGATCAGCAAATGTTTAATAATGAGCCTTCATTGTCCCCAAATTGCCACTTAAAATGCCTTCTGAGAACAAGTTCCCTGCACTCTTTTCCAACGTCCATCAGCTGGTACAAGAAGCTCTTAATTTTTTTGAGGGTACAAAACTCTCTTTAGCCCTTGACTCAGTTAATAATCAGAAGGTTTCATTCGATCATTGGATTGTGTTTGTTTTTCAATAAATGACATTACATGTACTTTACATTGTGTACAACAATGATTAAAAATACTCTAGATACTAGTCTGTTAAGAAACACTTGAAAACTTAACGTGCAAGCCAATTGCCAACACTGTTTAAGAATGCACTGCACCAGTATTGCAGAGGTCATGGGTTCGAATCCCGTTCAAGTCTGAATTTTTTCAGGCTTTAATATCACAACTGCTTAAGTTGTGTTCATAACTGTTTATATAAGAATATAATTTAATATGTACTTTCTCCATTACCCTTGTGTTGTTAGAAAACCCAGTGAAGAGTATCTAATGACAGTACAAATGAACACTTCAAGCATTTTTATCATTGACATCTAGGTGTACAAATTATTGTAAGTAATGCATCACAGATTACTTTTATTGCAAAGTAACATACGTTGCACATCAGCTGCAGGAGTTTGTGTCGCCCGCTGTAACAACCAATCAGCTCCATACAGGAAAGTATCCACAGGGTGTATCATTGTCATATGACGAATGATGTCCATGATTTCTCCTCGCACCTCTGAAACGGGACATTAAGATGGCTTTAATACAGTATATTTCTCAGGCCTACATCAATTATCAAACACCTCTTAGTGGCATAGCTAGGGGATCCTGGGGTGCGCGTGACCCCCCCTTTTTGTAACCCTTTTTAAGCAAACAATCTACAACAGGTGGCAAAATCAACATGACAATCTGGTGAGTACCCTCACTTCGACACAGTGTGACCCTCACCCCCCCCCCCCCTTTAAAAAATCCTGGCGATGCCCCTGCCTCTGGAGGCTTGCAATTTACTGAGCTATTTTTAATTTAGTTCCTAAGCATACTACCAGTGCGCTGTTAAGTGGTTTTTGATATATATATGAAGAAAGTTTGATTGTTGGTTCAAAAAATGTAGATACACTGTATACAGGGTGGCTCATGATAACAGAATGAGAAACTGTATCTCAGTTGAGGTACCACTTATTTATTTATTTTAACAATATTTATGTATGATATTTTCTCATGGTTGATGGTTTATGTATGATATTTTCTCATGATGGTTGGGCATCCTATCCAGGGGCATAATTAATGTACTCAAATAGTCACTTCATGCTATCCATGGTAGAGTCTTCAAACCAAGCCAAGTGACCCATCAAACTGACGCTTATCACCAGCTTCTGTTGCATGAAGTGACTAGAAGTATATCTGCTCCCCCTGGATGATGGGATGCTGGTGTATCACAGGCTAGGGTTATCCCCCGCATTAAGTTCGCCAGTACCCATTTATACACCTGGGTGGAGAGAGGCACCATGAGAGTAAATTGTCTTGCCAAATAACACAACACAATATCCCCAGCCAGGTGCCAAACCCAAACCACCACCACGCTTCCCACATGCTATCCATAGCTGTTGTGCGACTTGTTTTATATATAGACTTAAGTTCGCTCTTCCATACAACTACCATTTAACAGTTATATCTAACACAATGGAAATGTTCAACTGAAATCTTTTTCAAACACTTACGGCCATTAACAGAGGTGAATTCTCTCTCGCTGTTGAAGTCTTCCCTGTTAAAAACACTTCCTGGTGAGTTTTCCTCTTCTGGATCACCAACCTGAAGAGAACATCATGTACATGTACTGATTACTGGTGCTCCTTATAACAAAGTTATGTAGTAAAGCAAACATGAAAGACCATGTCTGACCGCATTTCCAAGCACAGAGAAGGGCATTAAAAATATGACACATAGCAGAACATGTTGGAGGAACTTGGACTAAGCTGTTTGGAAATATGGTCAACCACAGTCTTGAGTACATGTTTGACATACATGTATTGTCTCAGTTAAAAACTAAAACCAAGGAGAAAACAAAGAAATAAAACTGCAAAAGTCTATAGTTTTAGATGCTAATTAAGAACACTTTTTGCATCAGATCACATGATCTGCAAATTTTGAGGCCTAGGAACTAGGCAAGTCACGGTCATTAATTTCTTAATTTAAACTTGATGAATTAATAATAATAGAAAGAGATTGAGAAGTGCGGTATCATGTCTAATGAAAATGACATCACCATCTGCTACAGTATTATTATTATGGCCACCTCATTACATGTATGTTTAGTCAGTTGATTACTTGTTAGTACATGATCTTAGATAATTTCTGTAAATAAATTATTTCTTTCCATATATTTTGTCGCATTTTGTGTCAAAAACCCTTCAGCATGTAACACCTTACTCAAGGAAGTAATGAATCAATTGAAATTAAAGCAATGATAAGATGCACATCACCATCATCATCATTTTATTAATTTAATTAGTAAAGCAGGTTACAAAAATTGGCAGCCAATGAGGCTGATGGGGATTTACTATTAACCAATAAAATGATCATTTATGAGGAGTAACTGATTATACATGTATTTAAACACATTGTACATGTACCTTGTAAAGTTTAGCTTTAGCTATTTCCAAAAGGGATGGAAATATTGCCTGAAATATATCATCCTTGGCAATAACAGGATTTCTTAAGAATGAAAGCCACAGTCCATTTGTCAAGTGGGGCAGTGTCTGGAAATAACAGCAAAGACAATTACTTCTGAGAAACAACTCTAAAAGTATACTGATCATGGTAATAAATTTTTACTGATACCACTCCAACAGTGTGCTACAGCCATGGTCGTTCAGTGCAAAGGAAAAACCCAACTAACATACCAAGCTTTCATGCTTTGAGAATGCTATCAGCGCTTCTAAATACTGTCTGAAGTTTGGTGGTCTTTCTTTAGGCTTGTCAGCATTCTAAACATACAGAAAATTGAGGAAAAGAACTACCGGCAAACATACATTTGTAAATCATTAAACAATCAATTATAATAATTACCAGAAACTACATGTAAAGGTGTACAGATAATTTACTTATCAATGATTATTTTAGCTTATCATTCAATTTTAGACAAAATTTTAATGCACTACAGCTGACTAAACTAATATTACTTAAGACAGATTCCACTCAAAATTCAAGCAATACAGTACAGGTAAGTGCAAATTATTTACTAAAAATATACAAGTTCATAGCATGGTAATGTTTGAATATTATTTGAAATATCTCTATCACTTTAATTTATTAATTCATTTCTCTGAGGGACCCCATAATTATATTCTCAAGCATTCTTAGGTAAGTTATTGCAAAACATCATTAGATAAGAATGTAGCCTCCTACGCAGACGCTCTTTGGGCTCGTCACGCAATATTCCTCCCCCACGAACGTCTGCTGAAGCCAAGGGGACATTCCTTTCCCTTTGTTTGCTTGCGTCCCGGTTTGGACTCAAAGATCAGCTGGAGATCACGTGAAAATTACTTTAGAGCCAATCGGCGTCGGCTTATTATGTAATTAAAAGCTAATAATAAACTGAACAGGCTCCCTTGGGGTGAGAAGTACAACTCGAACTGTTGCATTCTCACGTACAGCAACGTCAACGTTTTCAAATTTACTATGCAGTTTTTCTATAGCTAATCCAGTCCGCGTTCGTAGATATACGAGCACTTCATCTTTTTCACATGAAATCAAGGTAAACTATAGTTTCTCGATGGGGATTTAAACAGATTATCGTAACTGTCCCACCACGGTCTCACACACTCAATGAAAGGACACGCTCAGCTGCACGCTAGTATTTTTGCGCTTTGCGATCATTTCAAGTAGACTTTCCGCAGGCTTCCAGCATTTGATAGAAACCAGCCATGCAAATGAATGTCCGTGTACGAACATGTCCATCCTTTTCTTCACGTATTAAATACTTTACAGCTTCTTGCCGATAACGTCCAGATAATCGTTGAAAGGTCACGTTGGTACCTGTAGATTAACACTGATTAACAAAGACGAGCACATTTTTCTTCACGAAATATTCCATAGCTTCTCGCTGAAAAGGATTCAAATCAACGATTTTGGAAGTCTTGCAAACCCGTTGGAAGGCCACGCAAATATCCGCCATTCTTACAATGTCGCACGCGAAAATTGATCAAGGTTCAAAGTTCGCTGCCTTGATCGGGAAGTCCGCTGTGATTGGTCTAATTAAACAACCCATTCGTTTCAGCAGACGTTCGTGGGGGAGAAAGATTGCGTGACGAGCCCAAAGAGCGTCTGCGTAGGAGGCTAATAAGAATGCTGTTTTGAACTGATGTGAAACGTCCGTTTGAATTAAAATGTGGATACCTTCAAATTCAGTTGTCTCTCCTGGGGTCAGCTAAGTTTTTCTTTACTGTATTTAAAAATACTACAACCATGCTATAAGTCAGGGTTTTTCATTAGGAACGACTTGCCATTATTGCTAAAATTACTGCTTAATGTTCAGCAGTAATCGTCTTAACTACTTTATTTATTAATATTGAGGGAAAAAATAATAATTACAAACTTTTCCCCTTCTTACCCATAAATAATAAAGCTGTACTTCCCCTAGAGTGACAAGGACTTGACACAGTCTTTTCAGAAAAAGATACTGCTTCTCATCAAATTCAGTTGTAATAGATTTCCTGGAGGACAACAGCAAAGTCAAACTTTGAATACATGATTCATTTTGTTCTTCACAACAATTTCATACCAGGCTTCATGATTACACCCACTATATATCTAGGGGTAGTGAGTGGTCCCTCAAAACCATGGGTTTTGCAAAATTTTTGTCAAATTTCACGGGTCTCACAGTCTCGATTTTTAATGGTTAGGTGCATCTCACAGCCTCTATTTTTTGCAAGGTTATAAGAAAGTCTAGAAGTACCAATTTGTTTTCACTTTTTTATAAATGATGTCTGAATGTCATAGAACCTGAACATCTTGAGCTCGCATTTAGAATACATTTTAAGTCTCCATCTCGCAAATGAAGACGTCACAATGTCTCGGGCTAGTGAAGAAATGCACTAGTCTTGCCCTCTGGCAAAGTCTTTTATTTACCATTCACCACCTCTATATCTTGAGAGGGACCAAACACACGACCTTATAGTGATGGAGTACACAAAGAAAAACCTGGAGACATGATGATGATCACAGTTATATGCACAACTTAAGCAGCTGTGAAACTAAAGCCTGAGAAAAATTCAGGCCTAAACGGGATTCAAACCCATGACCTCTGCAATACTGGTGCAGTGCTCTGGTCATATTGTTAGTTCGTAATATACCTGTAGATGGTGAAGAATGCAAATGAATTCATGAAAGATCAGACATTTGAACTGCTCCTTGCACATAGAAAAACTGCTGCACAAAAGTAGTTATCATAGAAGGTAATATTTATAAAACAAGAGAGAGAGAGAAACAAAATACAGACAAAGTCTCATAACAATTTTATAACTTGTGATATTTTAGGATCCTAATAACATGGTGATAAGGCCTACCAGACTAAAATCACATTGAAGATGAGACACAAATGAACAGTTTCTCTTTGTTTTATTTTCCTACACGTATGCCTTGGGGTATTGAATTTGGCTTATTATAAATTGACAAGACACACATATTGCAAAGACTACATGAGACAAAGTATTGACCGTGCAACACAGCAACAGCAGAGCTGGAAAAATGTCTGATTACTCACTAATACACATGTAAAAATTATTCATGAATACTTACTGGGCAGCAGACAACATAATGCTCATGGCATCCTCACTAAACAGCTTCAACATTGGTGTCCTTTGCTCATGTTTTCCCTGGAACAAACATTTCCAGAGGTACATGGACACTGTGTATGCTGTTAGTACTTTTTCGGTAAGAGTGGTTATAATGATTATTTTCAAGTGTTGTAGTTAATTCAATAATAAAAATATTCAAATGAATATATGTTTACAATAACCTCCCATTTGGCTTGAAAATATGCTCATTTATTATATATCCACCTCTGCTTCATAGAGTACAAATAACGTGCGAAATGGGTACAAATATCATACACGATAAAAAACTTGGCAAGTTAGAATTTTGGGAAAAGAAATCGTTGGATAACAAATCTCTTATTAGACGTTTTGGTGTGTAATATCGCTGAGAAATTTTACTCGTTGCTTGTATTTTGACTCGCCCTACAGGCTCGTCAAAATACTGCACAACTCGTAAAAATATTCAGCGATATTACACACCAAAACGTCTAATAAGATATATGTATTTGTGGATGAGCATTATCTGTTCTGAGAAGCAAAGTGAAGTGTGCATAGTTTTCTGAAAGCGAAGCTCAAGGAAAACTGTTGGCTTCAAGTAACAGATAATGCCCAAGGACAAATAGCCCAGCACAAAATTTATTATAGTCAACAGGAGGCTATTGTGTTTATTATCCTTCAAATATTTTTTCGAAACTTGCAGGATGTTTTAACAATTGGGGGATATTGCTAAGATATTTCCCAGATTTAGCGGGGGCAGATTCCATCACATGGATTGATGCATTTAGACCAATCATTATACAAGTGAAAATATTTGTTGGTCCATAACAAGATTTAACCAAAAATTGGGGTACCCAGTATATGTACACATGAGTGAAAATGCCAGAATAATAATGGAATAATCTTCCTTGCTAAAATATGATATAAGATTCATTATCAAAACCTGGATCATTGGATAATGTAACTCATGAATTTTCATTAGCTTAGCCATCATGGGTTATGAGCCATGCTCTACAAACATGGCAAGCGTAAGCCAACTCGGCACTACACACCTTGTTGGCTATCTACCATCTCATATCCAACACACGCTTGTGGAATAATTGTTAATTACTAACTTGATTTACACCCAGCAATAGAATAAAATATGTGTGTGTAGGGCTGAACAATCTTGAATTCCAGCTTGCCCTTTGAAGACGCAGCTCTCAAATGTTGCTTGGCCTAGTTTACTTTTATCTTATTTAGTTGGCAGACGACAAGTTTGGCTAGCCACTTGCCCTTCGTTACTCATCTGGCAGAAAAAATCTACTTGTCCACGATGACCAGAGGCCCTCTTTTTCAAGCCCTGAGTGTATAATATGAAAATACATGTAAATGTTGCGGAAAACAACTCTGACTTACCTTTCTACTGACAATAATGAGAAGACATTCACAACTTGGTATTTTAAGTGCATCTTCCTCCAATAACAAGCAGAACATCTGTAGAATGATGCAATCCTGAACATACAGCACTCCAAACTTTACCCAGTCCAAGTAACCAGTCAGAGTTAACAGTGTCTGTTCAGCTAGACGCTGGTGAACTGCCGCCTGAAAGAAAGGACACTGTTCTATTAGTTGCCGGTAGTCCTTTTAAGCCATGTCTAGTTTACAACTATTATGCTTCCAAAATCATGTACATCGTTTGTTTGTTTTTTCCAATCAGTGTTAACTTCTCACTGGCTAGGAAACAAATTAAAGATGCAAGTGATAGCTTGACATTTTTCTTCCAACCTGTGAAAACCTGGTCTTAAATAGAATATAATCCAGGGATACTCCCAGGGATGCTCATTGGGAAATTTCGAGGTACCAAGATACTGTTTTGTGGGCATGGCTTGATTTATTTTTTCCACACCTAAGAGGTACCAATTCTCAAACACCACATTTAAATTCCATTGACTTTTTCAGCTCAATACCCTAGCAAGTACTGCGAAAGCTCCTGCTGATTTTTAGGCTGAGCACCCTAAGAGGTACATGTACATCATGTATCAAACCTCCTTTTTTAACTTCTTAAAGGGGTAACAAGCACCCCTTCTCCTGTTTATATGGAAGTCCCCCGAGGAATGAAGATTGTAGGAGATGATCTTAACCAAAGCTATTAAATATTGCCTGTCATTACACTGACTTTCCCACACCATTTTAAAACAGAACTAACCTGCGCTTGACAGCTTACATCTCCACTTTGAATCTGACTCTGTGGATAGACAAAGCATCAGAACAAATGAAACAGTGGAGCGCTGATAAATATTGTTTACCATAATCCATCAAATACTTCCACTCGCTCGTGCTTGGTCTAAACATGTCACGTACCTGAATAATCCCCAGCTAAAATTGGGGAATACCCGTCGAGTGATTTTCCCCAATTTTCAAAATCGCGCATGTTGCGGAAAATATTTGAAGGATAATAAACACAATAGCCTCCATTTTGTGTAAAAATATGCCTGGATATTTGTCCTTGGACATTATCTGTTCCTCAAAGCTGACAGTCTTCCTCGAGCTATGCTCTCAGAAAACTGTTCACTTCTCGGAACAGATAATGTCGCGGAGAAATATCAGAGCATATTTCTGTATGAAATGGAGGCTATTGTTTGTATGTTGCACAAGGAGCTAATAACAAACTATGTGGTAATCAAACAATACTAATAATCAAGCTCACTCATTAGGCAGTCTAACCTTAAGAGTCCTAAACTTTGCAGTATTCTTCTGAAGTGTCTCAATAAAGAAGGTAAACAATCCATCCATATGTTTGTGCAACTCCTGTGTGATCTGTTTCTTTCTGGTCGGTTGCAGGTTGCTGTCCATTGAGATCACATCTTCCGCAAGTCGAAGTAGAATCATTAGAACCACTTCAGTTTGAACATCCTGACAAAAAAATAGATGTACAGCAGTCATTCCAACTTCATGTATCATGTGGTTTAAATTAAATACTAATGACAGTGGGTAAAAGACAGCTCTAAGCATACAACTTGACAGCACACGACTCCTGACCATATCAGAACTCCAGTTTTGTCCCCAGAGCACTTATTTCTTTTAGTAACACGTCAGTGAACCTAGTACCACAAAGGATGAGAATAATGTAGGAAAAGCTAACCACACAGTAGTATAAGCGCTTCCAGATTAGCCCACTCGGCCCCACTTTCAATAAAAATCGCGACGTCACCATGACATCATCAGGTGGCTCAGATGGGCAAATTGGTAGGTGGGCCACATAGGTGGTCAGCAAACCCTAATCCGTGTAGGTGTAAGAACTTAGGGTTAGGCTTACACTTAGGCTTAGCTGTCAAAGTTAGGCTTAGGCTTAGCTAGTCACCACGCACCCTCAGGTGTTGTCACATGCACTCTCGGGCTTGAGCTTAGGCCTCCCTATAAAACGGTGATGATGTCACCTCGCATCCCTAGGGCGTTGCCACAAGGACCCCTCGGCTCTGAGGGTGGGGCTAATGTCAGCCTGTTTTCATTGACCTTCATTGGCCTTGTTCGGAACACAAGGCATGCAAAACAGCACAGCACAACAACAGTTTCCTGAGTCCTGATGTACGTGACATTTTACAGGTACAAACACTATTTTGTCCTTATGATTTGTTTTTTGTTACGATTAATATTTTATTTTACCCTCAGTCTGCATATTACCCCCGGTCTGCAGTCTGCAGTCTGCAGTCTGTATTTTACCCCCGGTCTACTAGTCTGTAGTCTGCAGTCTGCATTTTACACTGACCGCTTCCTGGTGGGTGGAAATTTAACGGAAGAAATTGTTCTATTTAGACATAGCAGATGATACTCATCAAATTGGCCTATTCCCATCAGGCAGGAATGAAGTGTTCATCATTCTAACTGTCTTATAGTACTCTACGTAGGAACAGTGAGAACAGTGAGGACTGATGATGTCACATGAGGGGGTGTACACACGCCATTTTTAAACGAGACAAAAAATGTTCAAACTCATGAAAGTAAAAGATTTATTTTGACTCAATCATAATAACATTCTTAACAATAAAAAAAGGTTTTCTTCACAAATTGAATCAGAAGTGCTCCTAGCGATTTTCGATGGAGATCTGCCACCCAGTTCTCCAACTCCTGACCCTTTCTCAGACCAAACCACATCATATTCCACACCCATTTTCATGACCTTGCCTCCAAAATCCTTACTTGTTATCTGAGACCTGCAGGAATTATCCTATTGGCTTTGATGTGATACAACTAAGCTTTGCAGCAGTGCTGCTGAAGTCTATCGCACTAAAACCATACCCAATGGGCAATTCCAGAAAATATCCATACCCAACCACAGACGGCTTCCATGTTTTAACCCCCACCTTGCCTTCGGAAATTCCAAAATGCATTACCCCCCCCCCTCCCATGCCCTAAGAATTCCATAATCGTTAACCCCCCCATTCAGAAATCCTAAACGCCGTCCGCGGTTTAGGTGTAGATATTTTCTGATATCGCCCAATTTCAGACCACAATAGCTCGAAAACAATACCCTATTGGGCGGAACAAACACGTGCCCATTGTGGCACCAGCCAGTCAATCGTCTTGAGATCCTTTAATAGACCACTTAGAGGACACAAACAAAAGAAATGAATAACCATGGTCATTCAATTTCATTTGTTTGTGTCCTCTAAGCCTCACTACCATGTAGGCTTTGGTAGATTGTGCTAACATAACTTTAAGCATAATTTAGCAAAACAAGCATTATTTTAAGCTTTTTATTTCAGTTCAGCACTGCCAGCATAATCCAAGCTTTTATGCATTGAAAACAAAAAAAAAACATAGTTCTACGATGATTCAGTTTGCATTTCATTTCTGTATTGTTTTTGGAAAATTCTGAGGTCTGTACTAAGGCCCATGGTCAAATATGGTCCGGCAAACTCCAGGTTACCCTGTGGACAGCGTATCTGAGAGTCAGGCCACCACGGATGGCTCGGCCCCTCAGGCCTCAGATCAAAGATGGCGTCGTCCTCGAGTACATCAACTTCCAGCACTTCCAGCCCTTTCAGCTTTTCCAGTGTCGAGAGCTTCAATCTCTAGAGAACGTGTTCCTAAAAGTAATACCGGAAAGTACAAGAAATGAGGTAACTAGGATCCAATTAAATTGGCGCCCGAGCCGACCATAATCGGACCTGCGAAAACCACCCCGCAAATACCTAATACCTGAGCCGGCCGGCCGTAAAAAAGACACGTAGGGACAATTACCTTTCCTACCCTCCCTAAAGCTTTTTTGGTTCTCCTACTGTTCTATTGTTGTTGAGGATAAACTAGGATATCTAAAAGATAGTAATGCTGCGGCACACTGTTGATAAGGACATATTTTACGTAGTCATTGACAATCTATCTGCGCGTTCCAAGTCTTACATTATAACCTTTATTTCTTAAAGTAGTGTCAAATAGTGGTGTGTAACTTAAAAACTGTTCTTTTTTGTCAACTTAATGCATCATGACGAATCGATGGCGAGGCGTGACAAGACAAGGGATCAAGACAATAAAGCACATACACATACACACATGATACACACCTAACTCCACCCCCAAGTTTACCAGAAAATCGGATGAAATTCGAAAGAAGTGGAAATTCTAGGAGCAGAAATCTCACTTGCAAATTCGGTACTAGTACGCACTAGTACTATGAACTCAACACATACAAATTTTTCCACTGCCGAGCCAAACGAGCCCGCTCGTTTGGTGAATGTTTAAAAGTGGCCCTGCATTCTGTAGTTGTTTAAAATAAGTTGTCACAATTAATCGTTCAAATTAACCCGGGCGTGTAGATTTGTACAAACTTTCTCGTACTGCATTAAAAACAAAAGCAAGATTTGTGAAAGTCAATCATGATCTCCTGCACATCGTTTTACAGGTAAATGAGAGCAAAATTTCATTGGAATCCACGCGAAAAGACTGTAATGACATCCTCGTGTTGTTCGTGGCGCAGATTTCCAAATTGTTTGCAAGAAACAACAAGGACACATTATTACATATGACGCATAGCTGGTGATCGTGACGGAATCGTGACAAAAGCACATGGTGATCTTAACTGTCTGGACATGAATTGATACACATCAACCTCCTCTTTACCAAATCCAAATAAACGAAAGATGTGGAAATTGTAAGAGTAGAAAGCTGATGTAACAGAATGCAGGAGAACCACACAACGTCGAACAAAACAACTTGGCCACTCTGTTGCCGGATCTCTTGTAGAAATTCACGCACCAGACGTCACTTGAAGTGTAAACAAAACCAATTTGATAGCAAGGCTGGTACTACGGCACGGGCAATTGAAACTTTAATGGGCCAATATTTCGACTAGCAGAGCTAGTCTTCTTCAGGGCCAGTAATATTGGCCCATTAAAGTTTCAATTGCCCGTGCCGTAGAAAGCTGACTTTTAAGTTCTGAACTGGTACTCACATGTCTCTAGAATGGAATGTGACAGACTCCGGATGGGGACGCGTCCGTTGCGATGTGTGAAAAAGCTGAAGTTTTAGATTAAATTCATGTTTGGATAGAAACAAATCGATCGCAGCAGATATAAATTAGCGTGTTCTACGGTTTTCGTTTGTTTTAATTGTTCTACAAGCTAAAGTATCGGCGATTTCTCTTCATTAAGAATTTGACACAGGGGCCGAGACCGTTACGAAATTGACGCACTAGGTTTTAAATTAAGAAGCGACAATTAATCGTCCAGATAATTCTGCATTAACGACAACAGCAAGGGTTGTGAAAGCCAAGCACGATCTCGCTCACATTGCTTTACAGCAGGTAAATCACAGCAAACCATAACGAACCTTAATCAACTGCAATCCACGCGAAAAAGGACGACAGCACAACGGTGTCACAACCTCGCGTGTTGTTCGTGGCGCAATACATTCTGGTAGAAGGCGCAATGCATTCTGGTAAAAAGGCGCAATGCATTCTGGTAGAAGGCGCAATGTATTCTGGTAAAAAGGCGCAATGCATTCTGGTAAAAAGTGATGAATTCGATAATCGTACTCCCTTTTATATATTCTTCTTAAATCCTGTTTATGTTGCTGCTCGCTCGCTACGCTCGCTCCGCAGCAATAAACCAATGAGAATGGACTATCTGAGCATATTTTTAGAAGTTTTTAGGGCTCCTAGAGAGACGGTTTTTTTGTCTTAAAAATTGAAGGTAATCATTGCGCGTTGCGGGTAAAAATATACAAATTTCAAAGGTTATATTTTCATTCCTAAAACGGAGGAAATTACTTCTTTGGAACTTAAAATAAAAAGAAAAATCACAAATTAATGTTTAGGTGGCCTCAGAATGGAAGATCAAGGTGTACAGAATCCTCGAATCTTTTTGGTGAAGAATTTTTTCCTTCCTTCAACTGCCGCGAAAACATGACGATCGGTGCACTTTCACTGAAGTGAGTTTTGAATACAGATCACGGGTACAAAACAGCTTCCTGGACTTAAGAAACAAAAATGGTAATGTACAGTATTACTTCGAAGTTGAATTGAACTGTTAGAACGATTTGTGTAGCTACGGCCGATAAAATGACTGCAAAAGTCGTCGGCAAAAATTAGCGTGAAGAATTAATTTAAACATGCGGTCATGCAGCGATCGAAGCACATCTGCGAAATTTTGAACATTCTAATGCTTTTAGATACGTTTTTTGCCTCGTCTGGAATGAAAATTTATTGTTACTGAACTTCCTTCCACGATTCTTTCATTTGGTTGCCTTTATTTTGGAATTTTAGGTTTTAAAAGTGAACAGTTGCATGCGGGATTTCTGCATATTTAATTTACGGCGACCTCCGCGGTTTGTTTGTTCACTTTATTCACGTCGTTCAAATAAATTTTTTTGAGTCTTATTCAGCTACTACAGAACGCCTGAGAAAAGAACTAAGTGGGCACTAATTTAACACAGTTGAAATACGACTGATCTCGAAATAATTGGCTTGTTTTTGTCGTCTTTTTTTATGTACAACTTTCATCTTTCTTTTGCAGCGCCGTAATATTTCGTCGCGCGGCGAAGAAATTACTCGATTTCTTGTTTTCAGAGTGATTTTTTTTAGTTCTTCGCTTTTATTTTTCGTTGTTTTCTTAAATGTTAGCCATTATAGAGCAATAATGGAAATTTCATTGTATTTGGCTTGCTTTTGTCCTCCAAAGTCAATAATTAACTCATTTTCGCATGTTCAATTTGTCGCGCGGTAAAATAATTCCTACGAAAATCCTCAATTATCCAAGATCGCGCGTAATATCTCTACTTGTAAGAACTTCTAAAATAATGGAGTTTCGCGGCAAGGGTTTTTTTTATTTAAAATATACGCGTCGACAAATCAATACTCAATAACATAGAAATTCACGGTTTATCTCGACCTAAATCCTCAAGCAACCTTTCATCTGATCGGTTGGAAACAAAATATGAAAGCTGTGTGTTGTAAAATATTAAAAAAAACTCACCTCGATTACGAAGAATATTTCCAAGAGCTGAGATCGAAGAAGGCAACCGAGATCTTTGATTGCCATCGATGACTATATCGGCAAATCATCGTTGATACGAAGGGTGCTTACCATTTGTCAGAGTAAGCCGGTTGGGATGACCATTGAATAATGGTAAGGGTTTTTCCAAAACCAGCAAACCAACCGAACGGGATGGCGCTTACCATTTGCAATTTGATTTCTCGTAATTGTTTTCGGCTGATAAAAGACTGGAAACTGGAAAAAATGGCAAGGAAATTTCCGCCGTTCCGTTCCGGATTTTGTGGCTAAATGGTAAGCACCCGTGTTTGCGAGAGACCGCAAGATGCATATTTGTTGTGCTGTTTGGCTCCGAAGTATTTGCCATAATTGCTTTCGGAAAACTCAGACGATGGCAACTGCGCAAGCGCCGGTAGTCACAAAAAAATGGACGCACTTGTCAACGACAAGCAAACCTAACCTACGAAGAACTTAAACGAAAGAACTTGAAACTTTTTTCACGCGTGTGAGATAGCATTTATCCAGTGATAAGGCCTCACACATTTTCAAACACTTGCAGAATTCTAAACATTGTCGCACCTTGCACCAGCAGATTGTTTCCATGTTTTGGATCACGCCTCCAGTAGCAATCTCGTTCCCAGAGCCCACGTGCCTTTGTCTTGGTGCTGACCAAAGGCACATGGGCTCTGGGAACGAGATTGCTCCAGTAGTTTCTAACTTAAGGTAATTCCTTAGTATTGCATTGCGCATCCCTACTGCGCACGATTTTCGCGTCATCAGCGCGTGCACATGAGCGCGTGCACGTGCAAAACGTAAGAGATTTCCCTCAAAATAAGCTCAATAACGGAAAAAATTCTCCTTTTCTCTTAAACGAGCACGGTGACCCCCCATTTTTATTCCAGATATTTGCCAAGACAAGTCTAATGAAGAACATATTTGAAGAGGGAAAAAAGTTTGATAGTAGAACATGATTTTTTTTTGGAAAACAGTTCCCAACTGGGTGCATTTTGGCCAAGGCGAGGACTTCAAGTTAACCACGGAACTGTCCGAAAAAGTACAATATCCCCGCAACCAAGCAATCAAAAACGGCTTAAATGAAGCAATACTGCTTATGTCAATAAATGAAGCTTTACTTTCAAGACAAAACTTTGTGCCTTTCAATTAACCAAGATTTAATTCTGTATGAAGGTGATTCGAACTTTGAACGCACAACCGGCAAAAATACCCCATTTTAAGAGCTTCCTGACGCGTAAACAAGCACGGTGACCCCATTTTTTTATTGCATTTTTATAATGTTCATATCATGAATGTTCATTACGCCAAGTTTCAAAAAAAGTTTGATAGTAGAACAATTTCAAGGGAATTACCTTAAGGTGGCTCGAAATAGTTTTATGGCGCGCGCAAACTGGGTTCTAATCAACAAGCCTAATCTCGCGCGTGCAGTTGACGCACATGCGCAAATGCTGATCTTGTCGTGTCAAAATTTTGGAGTTTTTATAACTTTAATCGCTCATATTTCCGCTTCCGCTCGGTGGATTTTTTTCATTTTTTCGGTGATAACCAGGATCAATTAGCTGCATACATAGTCCGATTTTTAAAAAATTCTGTAGGCAGGAAAAAAATAAGAGAACAATAGTCAAAAAGAGGATTTTTTCTCAATCTACCCTACAGATTTTTTTTAAACTGAAATATTTTGAAGGTCATTTCTGGTGACATATAATATTGCAGTTTGAGAAGATTTCACCGACCAATTTTTTAAAAAATACAATAGATTTCGATTTTAGGGGCTCAACTGAATGCGTCATATGGTTGCTATGGTAACAGGTTTTCTGAAATGAATGTCATGTAATGAATCTATGATGTTTCTTTTATTTCTGTGCCAAATTTCATAGTGATACGATGAACCATACATAAATTAGAGAAGAATTTGTGAACTTGTCTCGGGAAAATGAAAACTATTTCGAACCACCTTAAAGGAGAATGGAAGGCGAGAACCCAGTTTTTAGAAAGTCCTTTTTACGAAAGCACATGATACGTCGTAATCAAATTGCTATGTTTTAGGATGTGAACTTACCTTTTAACCTGATTGTAACAGCAAAAAGCTCCGTGACAGAACAATTTGAACGTCCGCCATTTTGGAAGCCATATTGAAGGCTTGGGCGCATAGCAACCTCGTCCCCAGGTTCTTCTCCTCGACGATTTTTCAAGATGGCGGATCGTCGGTAGAAGACCCTGGCACACAGCGAACTAAAACGATCACTGATTGGTGCATTACATTGCGCATTCATACGTCCGCTCTCATTGGTTTATTTCTTCCAAAACAAAAATGGTGGCTCCCTAGGTTCTTCGTGGAAACTGAGAACAGAGTCTGAGGCTTAAAAAGTGGAAATGATGCCTGTTTGATCTTCTTTTAAGCCCTTCTGTACAGTTAGAAGTACCTGAAAAGCAGTATGCAACATTTAGGACAGATTGCCGATAATTCACGCTTCTCCGTGTGATCATGTTCCTCCAGTTCAAGTACTCAGCTGCTGGCAGTACAGTTAGAACTGCTTCTCCTTCTTCTTCTTTTAAGACCTGTGGACTAGTAAACGCTGCTCTTTCATATATTGTAAGTACAGTAGAACCCCAATAACACGAACTCGGATAACTCGAACTTCCCACTAAATCAAACTTAGTGCTATTTCCCTTGGATTTCACCTCACTTTTCAGTCATTTTTACTCGGTTAACTCGAACTCGTATACCCCGATTTTGCCGCCAACTCGAACTAAATTTCCTTTCCCTTGGTCAAAAATTCACTGCAATTTACCCCGATAACTCGAGCTCTGGCTCTTGTAACTGCACGTGGATGCCATCCCATTAGCTCTTCTTTTCTATAATCGGTAAAAACACTAAAACTAACAGTATGGTCAACACTACATACATTTGATATTTGATTGGTGCAACGAACTAATCACATTTTATCATAAAAATGCCCAATTACCATTTTTATAAAATAACTTTAATTTACAGTGCACTAAACACTGAAGTGCTAAAAAATCACCAATTATTGATTTTTAATGTGGCAAATTGAATTGTGCCATCAACCCCGTTAACTTCAAACCTCGCTATCTCAAATTGTTTTTTGTTTCACCCGTAGAGTTCGAGTTAATAGGCTCTACTGTATTTCCTTTTTTTATCTATTTTTGTCTTCCAAAATTAATATCAGGTCCAATTTAATTTGTTTTAAGTTCATATGTCATGACCTTTGCTTCTCTGGATCTGTGTCCCAGAGTGTTGTAACTATTTTTCATTTTGTTGAATTTTGAGTTTGAGATTAAAGCCACATGAATGATATGTACCATAAAGTGTTGTATGGGATTTTACTGACTTCTTTATTCACATGTTGACATCACATCTGACTTACTAATACTTTTACATCTGTCTTGCCACTATTTTCTAAATAAAACTTCAATGGGAAAATAGACTCAAAGTAGAGTTTTTCTGGATTAAGAACATGCGAATTAATGGATAGACACACTTAGGATTTTGTTTTCAGCTTCCAGAAGAAATGATTAGGGTAATTTTCTTATATATACAAGCTTGAAATGGTGAACCCAGCTAAATGTCCCTCCATTTTTCAGCTTTGGTTGTAACTTTTAACATAATTTACCTTCTAGAATAAAAAAAACTTACAGTAACCTTTCATATTTTCTTGGGGATTGATTGGTGTACCAAAGAAAAATCCCAGCTGTGTAAAACGGGGAAGATTGGTCATATAAATTGAAACAGTAATATGAAATTAGTTCCTCATAAATTCTTGTAAGATGATCATTATTGCTGTCACCAAATGGAAAGCGGAATGACTGAAATGAGGCCCAGGGAGGCTAAGGTGTTTTAGGGAATCCGTGAGCGGAATAGCACATTTACCTAAGCCAGCTAGTGATGATCACTGTTTGTAGTTTAGTGTTAGTTAAAAGGGATAAAAAGCTCACCATCTGGCCCTTTTTGTTCAAACAATAGATAATTCCATCCATCTTCGCATAAATCTTCACCCACTGAATAATGCAATGGTCATACATTTTCCTGGGGGAGCCCTGGAAGCTATGTGAAAGGGTTGCCCTTTACATGAAAAATGGTATATAAAGGGTAAGGGGTAGGACCTCCGGGCAGAGCCTCCTCACGTAAACATTTGTTGAGCGGCCCCCTCCCCCCAAGCATTTTATGAATAAAGTGCTATTTGCTAGCTAATGTTTCAACAACTGGGACCTGGATAGTAAATGGACCCCTTTCCCTAAGTCAAGTTTTTTAAAGGAAGCAAACCACCATGCCAGTGAGCCATAGGGGAATACTATGGATTTCAAGTGACGAGATAATCGAATGGGGGCAAGAATCAAACCCCCCCTCCCAGCCTCCCAATATATTTTTTTTCCCACCATTAACCTTTACATTGTTTTGATACCAGAAAAACTCCCTACTTCAATCAAGCCACCCAGAAAAATTCTTTGATCGATTATCGTCGTCTCTTGAAATTTGGAGTACTTCTCCTGTGACCAGTGACATGATGGGCTAAATTCCATCTATGTGAAATCTCTTCAGTTTACGAAAATTTTTGATTTATGTGTGAACTGCAGTACGAGAGAGTGTTTTCCATAAATTAAGGACGTTTGCTTAGTTGTCAGAAATGGCAAAAGACAAGCCCCTGATTCATAAAGAAAATTTCTCTATTCGATCAGATCTGTTTGCCAGACTAGAGTATCTCTATAAATTCTCTGCAATATAGCACTAAAAAAAACATGAAGAGTGCACAGTAAAGGACTGCAAGTCTATGAACAAACTGTAACATTGGATTAACTAACGTAGGTAATGACTGTGGGCACCAAGAATTACGAAAGTCATATCCTTAGAAACTGTCTCAGGAGGAGTTGGAGAACTATTTTCGGGGTCCCTGCCAACTTTGCCACTTGAGCTTGTAAATGTTGTACACGCAAATCAGTGTAAATATGCCGGAGTATCTACTATTGGCCTGTTTATACAAGGTGAGTCAGCCTGATTAGCCTACCAGGCTGAAAATTTGTGCTGTTAAAGACATTCCAACCAGAGAGTAGATTTTGGACTTTGCTGTACGATTGTAGAAATTACTATTTAAATAACAACCTTTCCATACATCCATTTTAAAAAGGAAAATACACTTTTATTTACCACTTAGTGACCAAAAATGTGGAAGTGGTTACAAACTATAATAATATTATGTTTAAACGAAAGCAATTCCTAAAATGCCTAAAATAGCTTTGTTAGGTCAAGATACCTTATCCTAACCGAAGAAAACCCTTAAAACCTCACGCTTCGCCCCTGTGAGTATAGGAAAAGTCAATATGTTGCAAGAAAAAGTCTAGTAAAATTCTTTATGTACATCAGTGACAAACGGACGAACTCTAAACCCTTTTAAACTTATTTTAACCATTTTGGATGGAGCCGACTATAGTGTAATCGTGTACCTGTATTACGCTAAAAAAATTTAGGTTTGCGATAACGGAAAGTCAAAAAACAGCAAGAATAAATTTCTAGATCATTTTACCATTTTCCTTTTGCTTGTACATGTATTCCTTCTTACTTATTTAAACGTCCATCCGAGCCATACGAGTTCGCCTTTGCCGCCATTTTGTTTGTTTTCACCAGTCTCAAGACCTCGCACCCAGACCCTCTCACTCTTTATCTTGGCCGCCATTTTGAATAAATTTCCACTTTCCTGGACAAAATTGGTCACGTGATTTCTGCTGTGTGCCAGGGTCTTCTACCGACGATCCGCCATCTTGAAAAATCGTCGAGGAGAAGGCCCTGGGGACGAGGTTGGGCGCATAGCATGACGTCACTGCGCACATGAGAAAAACGCGCGAATTTCGAGAAGACAACATCAGCTCCAAAATGGTGGAATGTGCTGTAGTTGGCTGTTCAAACAGAACGTCTAGAGATTCCAAAAGAGGGATAAGTTTTCATCGACTACCCTTGAAAAATAAACCACTTCTTAAGAAGTGGCTACAAAAGTTTCATTCACCTGAAATTTTATTTACGGCTTCCTCGATCTCCTTACAGCATAAACATTCTTTCTCTTGTTGTCCTTCCCAGTTTGCACAACACTCGCATACACACCACAATGTATTTCCCCTTCGGTGCTCATCTTGTCTCTCGTGAACACTGTCTTCCTCTGACTCCGAACTGTCTCGCATGGGCTCAAAAGAGTACGGCTCGATCTCAGCCATAATCCAAGCAATCCAAGCGGTTTCGACACGATCCGATCTTCACAAAATTTTGTTGCCCTGAAAAAGGCACCTGTGCGCAGTGACGTAACAACATGGCGGCGGGCATTCCTTTTATGGAAGAAACCGGATGGAAAGATGTCCAAAATGGCGGACGTTCAATTTTGAAAAATGACCACGGATTTTGAACTCGTTTCGTCACTTTCGTGGGGTAAAATTTACTTTTCTTGCTTTTTACTTCAAATCTAAGCTATTTCAATAGTTTTAAGCTTCCATATAAAATATGACTCCTAGCCTTCCGTTCTCCTTTAAGTTAAAAGAGACTATTGGACAACCCTCGAAACATGTCTCTTTGAAACTTAAAAACATTTTGGCGTTTACTTGAAAAAATAATTATAATCGATTCTACGCATTTTAAAAAGGTTTTGTAATTTTTTACCCTTTAAATTTTTTTGCCGGTACTCGGTTTTCTCGTTACTTCGTTTCTCGTTACTCGTTACTTCGTTACTCTGTTTAGTAACGGTTGAGTTCTGTTTGTTAATATTTTTAATACCGTATTTTGATCCTTCATTTATTCAACTTCAAATAAACGATGTCTTGAAACCTGAACTTGTGTCTGTGGTTACTGCGCATATGGTTTATTTTTCTGCTTTCGCTCGTTCTGAAATACTTCCAAAAAACACTAGGCCCCAGTTGTTCAAAGGCTGGATAACGCCATCCACCGAATAAATCACTATCCAGCGGATAAGTGTTAACAAAATAAACCACGCTATCCACTAGATAGTGATTTATCCGGTGGATAGCGTTATCCACCTTTCGAACAACCCGGGCCAGGGAATTAGGGGTGAGTCGCGGGCAATTTCATTCAGGCGTCAATGTAAAATATTCGTCACTTCGTGATCTCATCGAAGAATTCCCAGGGAAAAATTTGTGTCTTCGAGCTGGGCTCGACATTGCGACCAAAACGGTCGCATTTGCGACTTCTTTACTTATTTGCGACTAGAAAAACGAGAGTAGTCGCAAATTTGCGACTAGGTTTCAAAGGAAAAATAACATCACTGCCTGCGTATGAAAGACAATTTAGTTAAATAGATATAATAAAACAAACCCACGATTCTTTGATTGCCAACTGGATCGCCATGTTTGAGTATTCTAAGGCACAAACCTCTCTCGAAAACTTCAAAATGGCTACCCCTGTTTGAAATCGCCCTATAATGCATTGCAAACCCTTGAGGATTGAGTACGTCATGTATGTCTATGGATTGTGTCTGTTTTGCAATGGGTTCAAGGAGATATTGAGCTCTAAAAAGAGCATTCTCAATGGCTTCCAAAAACACGCCGCAGGCAAAGAGAAGTTAGAAGTGGCTAAAGAAGCGAGATCAAACGATCGAAGAAGCACTTCGTAAACACAACAAGGATAGAACGTTGCCAGTTGAGGAGAGAGCATACCGTTTACAGGTGGTAGAGGAGTAAGGCTATCGGCTGAGTAACAGTTCGAACATGTTGGATTACGTAACGATAATATACAGGCAGGAGATTGAGAGATTCGCCAAAGAGTATCAACAAGGGACGTATCTCTCATTTATGATGGCAGCACGAGACAGGGTGAAGCGATCGTGATTCTGGTCCGTTTTGTCGATAATGATTGGACCATCGTACAACGACTGATCAGAATCGATATTTGAGTCAAGTCAGTGAATGGCGACCAGCTTGCTCAAGTGCTCAACGAGTGTTTAGGTATCGAGTACGTCGTGAGAGGAGTAACCAAGCTGCATTAAATCTCACCCAGTTTACATTCATACCACTTTTATTTATCGTAACTTGTATATATATACTATTTTTATTTATTTATTTATTTTTTTTAATTTAATGTTGGCGTGATAACTGTACTTGACTGTATATAGTTGTTGCCGACAAAATAGATGTAGATGTAGATGTAGACAAAGACATTCAATGTTGTTTGCTTGATCACACTCTGGACAATGTCGGTAATCATTTTGTTGTCCCCAATCTGACAGAGTTTGGCAATCTGTGGATTCCCTTTTATTCGCAAAGCCACAAAGCGGGACTAATGTGGAAGGAACTGACTGGACGTAAGCCTCAAAGTTACTCCGAAACTCGCTGGTGGTCCAGATGGGAGGTACACAAACAGCTTATGGAACAATTTGGTGATGTACAACCATTTATGGATGACACGGTTAGGGAGAATGTTGCTCCTCAGACCTCGCGTCTTTTGGTTGATTTCTTCTCATCTGAATAAGGTATTCAGTCTCAAGCTTGAAGTTAGCAGCACTCGTTGATGTGGGTGAGGTATTTGTTAACACCACTTACGTTTTAGAGGGAGATGGCCCTCTTGTTTTGTCATGCTTTGAGACATTACAAGGAGTTTGCAATGCATGTCAGAATGTACATTTTCACCCAATGTCCATGCCGTAGCTGTAGCTATAGTTGACGCGGATCCCGCACAGAATGTTGCAACATTGGAACAGGAGGCCAAAAGGAGTGTCCAGCCTGCAATTCAGTGGTTTTTTGTGTAAATTTAATGTGGAGTCGAACAACACGTTAAGCGCATTCAAGGCTGCACGAATAATATGTCCGGTAACTGTGCAGTGGCTGCGGCCGACACCAGTTCTACGCCAGTTTCCGCTCTTGGACGGTAACGATGTAATTAGTGACCTGCCTAAATGACTATCTTGCCGCCGCCCAGGACCTCATTATGCCCTGCGAAGAACATAAAATGAAGTGCCGGTGGGGGCAACAATCTGATAACCTTCCCCATTGGTCTTCTGCAGTTAAGAGGGTTCTGTTCTGTTCTTACGAATCTGTCGTGAGACTCGTGGTTTTCAGTTCAATCTCTCGGTCTCGTGACGAGACAGACAAATCTCAAGATAATAGAGGCGCAAGCTGAAAAGGATAATTTTTTTGTATAATTTCATTTTTGGCTTCCTGAGGTGAGTTTCTTGCGCCAATTCTGTGCAAATCCACAGTTAAAAAACTTAACAAACCTGTTCAGTTCTCCATTGGTCTGTTCGCTGGAAGCACAGTCCATGACAGACTGTCGTCCATGACCATATATAGAACAGCTGTTCCAAATTAGGTCATCATTACCAGTCTCCATTTTGATCACGTTTTTGCGGAAATCGGGGATGGACCTGATAAATAGGTATCAGACGAAGAGTTGTGTTTACTCGGTTTGTCTGCCAATGTCGATCAATCTCCAGTTTTTACTGAAATTTCCGGATTTGTTTACATTAGTCTCCACATTTTCGGTGTTCCAAGGTTGAGAGGTCTGGCTCTGTGTCTCGTTATATTCTTTGGACTACATTAGGAGAGTGAAAGGGAAAAAATCGCTTCAGCGGCTGCCTCGTTTTGAATTTTCAACCAATATAATTCTTGTTTGCATTGGAAATTTGAGTGATAACAATCGCAAAACAAGCTATTTGTTTAGATTGGGACAAATTTTGTCAAGACGGGCAAAATGTCCGTGAGACCTTCAACAGTACAATCGAGGAACGGATTGGGATAAGCGATTTCTAGTAGCCTCTAAACAATTACATCCTTTATGAACAAACGTTAAGTTAATTTCCCAATCGGGGAAACTCTCTCAAGTTGAACTGACAGAGGAACTTTAATTTGCCGGGAAATTTGCTGATATAATGAAGTCTGGTCACGCACTCCTTCACCACCCAGCCGTAAAATACTACTTCCTGTCTTTCCGAGAAAAGAAGAAATGCATTTGCACTTTTTCTTGTCTTATTATGTTTTGTGTTTGGTGATTGTAGTTGAGAGAATAACCTTGCCTTATCTATTCACTCTAAAAGCCAGATACCAATTCTCATAATATTTTCATTCCGTGCAACCTCCATAAACATCCAGATACCAATTCTAATAATATTTTCATTACGCGCAACCTCTATAAACATCTTTAGAGTTTTAGGCCGCGAAACAGCGTCATGCAAATGTGCAGATTCCTGAACCGTGAACAATGTTCAACATTGCATTTAATCATGGGTTTCGTATCTCCTGAATATTATATATTTGAAAGAAAAAGGGGACTAAAAAGACCATTGGAAAGCAAAAGATCAGAATTGACAGTCATATGGTATTTTGGGACCGAATTGGATTATACCAATTGGAGTATGTCTGAAGTATGGCTCGTTCGATCGACCTTTTAACTCCTCGAATTTCCCAGAAAAGCCACGCGAGTACTTTCTAGTAATCTCTTCGTGATATTACAGTGTTTTTTAAGCTACAACCAACCCTGACGCATTCGAGACATTCAGAGCAGATGTATTCCTACGGCATTATGCTAGGAAAATGGAATTCACTCAATGCAACGTCAAACATTTCCTAATGATGTGAAATGTCAGAGGTAAACAAAGTGCTACCCTCGTCGACTATTGCATCTTCGTCATCTCTTCTCATCCTTGCACAGAACATACAGCAGTGTTTGAACGACTGGTTATGACTGAAGTATCACTACACATTGGCGCCGACAGCACAAGTATTTCACCAACAGAGCCAAACACAAGCGGAAATAACGGGCGCAGAGAACTGCAAGACTCAAACAGACGTGGCAATGAAAGCGGAAATAGCGGGCACAAAGAACTACAAGAGGCAAACGGACATGGCAATGAAAGCGGTAATAGCGGGGACAGAGAACTACAAGAGGAAAATAGAGGTGGCGCTGGAAACCAAACACCAATAGAGCATATAGAAAACACGACTTCAGTAGAACCTACTGATGATGGAACCCATTTTAGTTTGTTTTCGCAAGAATTGTTTGTCTTTCGACTGACTCTCAGGATTCTGTCGCTATGGTGCCCCACAACAGCTTGTTTTGCTGAACGTTTATTCTATCCAGCACTGGTGCAACTTCTTTTGTTATTGATAATTGTAGCAGACTCTTACATGTTGGCAACAGGAGCTTGGAAATCACTTGATATTTACGTTTACTTAGCCATCGACGGAGGAATGTATTCGAGTCATCTGTTTGGGTTGTTGTACTTCAGATCACGTGATCTTGAAACAAACCTGCTCGGTGAGATAAGTTTGAATGATAGGCTTGCTACTAGATTAAGAAAAAAGTTGAAACGACTAAAAGTAGGTATTATTTTGTCGTACTTGTTCTTGGTCATCCTTGTTTTGTTGTTCTTCAACACCGAAGTATGGCTTCACGGTCGGTTTCAATGTAACTCTTCATTGAAGTTTTTACACGGCTTTGCAAGTCACTTAGTCTGCTATCTGAACTACCCGACAAATATCTACGGTGTTGGAAACTCGTTAGCCTTGTCGTGGACAATGTGCCTTTTACAGCAAATTTGTTATGTGCGCTTGAAGCAGCTTCACAAGAAGTACCTTTGCTGGACCAGAACCGCTGAAGAAGCTGTCTATGATCATTTAAAGAACTACTCAAGAAAGATCAAGAAGTCGTGCGGAAAACTTAAAGTATGGTTCGTTGCGCACAACATCATTTTGATCTTCGCAACTCCGTTCCTTTGCACTGACATAATCGACGGATTCAAGACAATTCGGAAGAGCAACGCCGTTCACAATGGTCTATTCCTGGGCTTCCTTGTGTACACTATAGTTATTTGGGTGGCACCTTTGTATTTCGCTGAACAGCTGCAAAATCATGATGAAAGACTGTGCACCCGAGTCAACGAGTTCTGCCCGGGAACACTTGATGAAGAGCTGGAGCGCGATCTCTCAAATTCCCCAGATGCTGCTAACCCTAACCAGGTCTGCAATTACACTTTACATTCGAGAACCGAAGTGAGCAAGTTTTTATCGTACTTAAAGAACAGAAAATCTGGCTTTTTGATGGGGAGTTACAGCTTTCAGCTTAAACTTTCCATGTTGTCAGTCTTTTTGGCAATATTTGCATTTGCGACACGTACCATTAATGAGAACAATTCAACTAACTGACGTGGAATGAAAAATTCTTAAGATAAAGTAAACATACACGGTTGCTGGGCATTTTGAAATGTTGTCAGTCAGAAAATTTGCAGCTCACGTGTTTAAGTGGCAGTTCGATCAAGCTTTATGAATTCTATGTTTGTCCATTTTTCGAAAGTTTATGTAGCAGTTACTTACCAGGCCAAGCAGTTTTTCAACGCGAGCACTGGAAGTCCGTTTTTTTTTCCAACGGCATTTCTCGCAATTTTGCGTCCGCCATTAATCGGCCATGTTCCTACTGCACAGTAGGAGGCTTGGGCCTAGTGACGTCATACTCGTAACGAATATTTATAACGGTAATAAGCTCTACTAAATCACATGTTTCTGGTCTTAAAAATGCCGCGAAAAAGATGTGTTGTGCATGGTTGCGCCAACATTACTGATCTCAATACTGGAGTCTCTGCACCGTAGTCCCGTACTAAAAGAATGCGCATGATAAGCGGGTGAGACCTTAAATCTTGTTGGTAATTTTGTGATCTGCTCTAAACACTTTGAAATGCCTTGCTTTGAGCGTCGATTATAAATGCTTGGCTTTAGACTGCAACTCTAGCCAGGGTCGGTTCCGACAATATGGAAAGACATTGGAGAAGAAAAACCAATTTCAGGAAATCCTGTGCGAAATCCAAGTGAACCAAGTCGAAATCAAGTGAAGAGGATTGTAAAAAACAAGTAAGCCATTTAAAGACAGAACGGAAAAATGAATATTTAATTGAATACTGACTATGGTCGAAGTATTTAAGAAAAACTCAAAACAAAAAATCTATTGGGAAAATAAATACTCAAAAGGGAGAAAAGAGGATTTAAAGCTGCAAGGCTAATATTCACGAGTTGAGTAGTACCACAAATAAAATCGAACAAGCGATCGTAGCAAAGCTGAGTCAGTTTTCTGATCTTTTACAGAGCATTTTCGAAGGTGTGACTTTTTTCTCTTATTGAGAATCTTTCGTGCATAGTTACAATGAAAAAGCGAAAATACACAAAACAACTAAGAAGCAAAAATGATTCAGAGTTGAATATGTTTTTGTTTGAGGTCTCAGGTCTGAACAACTTGATAACACTGATAAGAAAATAAATCCGCAAAGTTGCATTGGCTTAGAACGTCTTCCAAGGCAAGAGCAGAGACAAGCACTAGCACGATTACTAGAGGTAGAAAAACAAATCACATGAAATCCTCGAATGAATCACTGTCTAAAGGGAGGTCTAAAGGGAGGTCTAATTGTATTCACCTCAGGGTTGACACAAAGTCTTGAGGTAGGAAGCTCTGTGTGTAGGTAGCTGATTTTGAAATATTTTTTAAAGAATCAGATACATGTAAATAGCTCAGCAGACATTGACATCACAAAGTAGATGGTGATTTTTGCCACTTTTGACAAAAATACTCTCACCAGTATATAACTTCTCAAGATCAATTGACATAACAAGTTGAAAATGTCAATATTGGTTCTATTAACTGAGTTGATAATGTGAATTGGCCACCGTAAAGAGTTTCGAAAGTTGTCGGAGCGAATTGAGGAATTGTGGCTTGTGTGTGGTTTATATACAGAAAGATGGAGCTACGCTATTGGTTGGTGCATGGTAACATGGAAAACAACAGAATAAATTGGTTGAATGAAAAGCGTTCGTTAATACCGTGAGGACAAAGAAAAATGTTCTAGAGTTTTGCGGCTTTCCGTGCTTCCTTGATGTAGGGAAAGGCCGCAGACAACCATATGCTGCGTAGAATAATTAGGGAGATTTAAGTGTCTTGCGACCGGTTTAGATGCGTTTTTTAGATGCGTTTTGGAATCGGTCCCCTAGTCGCCTCCCTGCAGGAGATGACATTGGCTGAGATACAGGTGAAATGAACAGTGATCTTGATGGATCACTTGGGTCCCGATATTTTCTCGACGTTGCGAATGAAGGAACATGTTTTGCATTGTGCGCGTGCGCATTTAAACGTTCCGGGTTCATCACTTGTTTGGAATGCACTTCTGACCATAGTTAGTAGAGAAGACTCCTCTACTAACTATGTTCTGACTAGAAAGTTACCTACATGTATGTTTTTGTCGCGTTTGAATGAAATTAGTGGAGGTTGCGAAAAGATTCTCCCAGTAGCGGGATCATTTTGAAGAAATTTAAAGTTTTTTAGAATGATGGATTTTACTGCATGGTTGCGGGGGTGAAATGTGAGGGTGAATGGAATTCTATCATTAATCTTCTGTGATGTTTGAAGTGCTGACCTCCGATCAATTTGTTGGGCGCGGTGATGACCCGCTTGAAGAACAGAAGCGGGATAGCCATGTTTGTCGAAGAAATCGCACATTTCCTCTGATTTTAAGGAAAAATCAGAGTGAGTAATGATAATAATAATATATGGCATTTATATAGCGCTTTATCCTGATGCTCAAAGCGCTTTACAACACTTTGTGGGGGACTTTGCCAGACTACTTATTTACTGCTTATTTAGGCGCAAAAAACGACGAAGTCTAAGAAACTGAGAATAAGGAATAGAATTCTTGACATGTGATGAATGGGAAGATGAATACAACAAATAACTATCAGGATCTGTGGGTTTGTAGTGCACACTGGTGCATAAACCGTTGCCTTCAATAGAAACTTCGATATCCAGAAGCGATGCTACACGGCCATTATGAACAACAACTCGAGCACATGGTCAAACTTAATGCTGATTGGCTGAGCTAGACAGCTGACATATCGTCACACCTGGGATTACCACACACAACACTTACTGATAATCAGTAAGTGTTGTGCTTGAGATGTGCCTTTTTCTAAAGGTAAAAATGTAAATCAAGTTACACAAGATAATAGTAATGGCCGGATTAAGTTAAAGCTCAGGGCCGGGTTGTTCGAAAGCTGGTTAACACTAACCCAGGATTAAAAGTTAACCGAAGCATTGATTTTTCTTGTATAAAAATGTTTTTTGCTTCCAATTTTTTGTTTAGTTGGAGATTATTCAAATTAAAAAGAGAAGGCCAAACAATACAAGCAGAAAACCTTTCCGTAAAGCTGCAAAACTGAAATCAAAATTTTCGCTAACCCTGGGTTAGCTTAATCGGGTTTTGAACAACCCGGCCCAGTAGTACATGATGAATTTCTCTGGCAGCTGGCTACTTCTTTTGCCAACCCTGGCCTGCTCGAGTTAAGAACTTAAATCCAGAATGGCTTGAGATGTACATGTAATGTATAATGTATACTTAATGAGATGCTTAATGAGGTGGCTAATGATATATAGGTGACTGAAAAGGCACTTCCAGAGTAAAATGAGTTTGAGATAGCAGGTTTATGTTAAATGTTATCAAAGCGAAGGGACACCTCCAACACTGAGGGGGGGGGTCCCCTTCCTTGATATTAAAACGACGGAGGTTCGGCACTCGTATTTGCTTATTGTTTAGGTTACAAAGCAAAGGAAAACCTACAACACTGTGGAGCTTCGGCACTTGCTAGTTTTAATACATTTCGCAACTGTAGAGTTCAAGTCCCCTGCCCAACCAGTAGAACTGAATGCACAAACTCAGAACAGTGAAACGAGCGCAAAGAAAACAAATGTCTGAACATAACGCAACCGATCAAGTACATAAACAAGCTGGCTCTCCACGCGGCGCATACACGAACTTATACCGCCAAACGAGCACAAAGCAAACAGAAGCCCGAACACATTAATTGAGTGATTTCACCGTATCTCTTGTGAGCCCATAAATTAAGAGCTGAATTTTAGAGGGCCTGTGCAACAATGTGGATCTTTTGGGTGAAGAAATTTACCGTTCGTTTGTCTTTGTCACTCAGGTTTTGGTAGGAGACAGGTATGAAGAAAGTATGGCGTCCGTGTTCTTCCTTCCAAGTGTAGCAAGCCAATTCTCTCACGTAAAAGGTCTTGTGGATGAAGAAATCTTTAAGTCCAAAATGAGACATAGTTCGTCCTGGGACGAGTCCATGTTTGAAACTGAATGTTTACTCATGAAACCTCGTCTTATGAAATGAAATTGGACCAAGGAGAGGTGCCACTAAATTACGGTCTATTCTAAAGTGAGGAATGCGCTTTGTCAACTTAAAGACCAGTAGACCAAAAAAATTTACATAAATAACAGAAAAAAAACACAACATCCAGTCTCTTGGGCCAGCAACATGGGAAAAGCCCCCCAAGCACATTCTAACACCATGTGCACCACACCCCCTCCAAGAGGGGGTGACCCATCCCCTCCCCCCTCAAAATCACGTCAGCAGCCAGCTAAGATAACTAATCACCCCCTCAATGAGGGGGTGGGAACGAGCTAAGAGCACTGAAAAGATCACGTCAGCGGCCAGCTAAGCGTCATTTTGAGGATGGCGTCATCTTCACCACTTTGAGCCCCCAGGCCCAAAGTGGTGAAATTTTGATGACATCACGATTTCTCAAACTTTTATTGGCGGCCATCTTGAAAAAGGGCTAGGCGGGGCTACTTGGGAAGCTCTTATACTACTCACATGACCAAAAGGCCTTTGCAAAAGAAAGACAGCTAACTATTTTTTGGCTTACCCCTAATGCACAGATGCTGTTAAGGTCTGGAAGAAGCGATCCCCATTTCTGGGGCCATTCCCTCTTGGTTATCTCGACACAAACACGTGATAATGCTTCCTTGATGTGTAGAGGTTCATCAAGGAAAGAGCCACTTCCCTGCACAAAGCAATTGACATTGTTATTGATCAATAGTATTGTGGTTCAAATTTGTTCTTGGTTTAGAATTTATAAATGTTAAAAAAATGTTTCTCCCTATTCCAGCACTTTGCTTATTGTTAGTTGTGTCCCTACACAGCGAAATTTATATGAAAGGAGGAGTAACTATTGGTCATCTTGTCTTCTTTAAGTATACATGTATATGACAAATCACCACGGAGATAGTAGTTACCAACGCTGGTGATTTGTCAACCTCTGTACCTGTGCAAGGAGGTGAAGAGAGATTCCCTTCAATCTTGCTTGATCATCGCTGTTCATTGAATTCCAGTTGAACCTGACATTATGTAACAAAGATATTACATTAACTTATAAAAAACTAAATGAACCCTTCAATATCCTTTAATAAACAATTAATATTAAACTACATATATAGTAAACTGTAGTAATGTCTACATTGTACATGCTACTATGCAAGTGAAAAATCCTTATGAATAGAACTCAAGAAAAATAAGGTCTCTCAAATTGCATTATACAGTTGTTTATATTTGTCTCTAAAAAAGCACACATGTTGGGATTTGGGTTTAGTCAAGTTTACATGTTCCTTTAAATGATTTAACTTTCTTCCAGTTAGCAATTACATGTTCCGGTACATTTACAGTTGGACCCCACTAACTTGAACTCGGTTATTTTAAATTCCTCTTTATTTTGAACTCAAAACCATTTCCCTTGGATTTGTCCTCTATTGGCTGTATGTACCAGGTATTTAATTTTGAACTCCTACTATTTCAAACGACTTTTCATTTCCCCTGGGAATGGAAATAGCGGGCTTCATTATACATGTACATGTACACGACATGGATAATGGAACCCACAAGGTAGATAGAGCAGAAAGCAAATTGTGATCTTTAAAAAGATTACAACATTTTTTAATCTAGACATGTTTTGATGTTACAAACACCATCGTCAGTAGAGAATATTTGAAAAACCGTTTGGACTATATATAACAACTAGACAGTCATCATCATCATTTTATTACTAATTAAAAATACATATTACAGTCAGGCTGGCCCGCGGATAGCTATGCTAGTCTAGGCGGGCCAGTCTATCAATAGTTACAAGTTAGGCAAAACATGCATAATTAATTATGATATAAGAACATGCATAATTAATTAATTATGATATAAGAGACATTTAACAAAGAAAATTGGTTAAAAGATCACAATTTGCTTTCTGCTCTATCGACCTTTTGGTTCCATTATCCAGGACACAGCAACCAGATATGAAGGACGTCTCAACATGTACATGAATGGTAAACATCTTATGAATCTCATTTTCACAGTGTTGACAATGAAATGTTGATCATCATCCTTTTTTGCCAATTTCCCAACTGTATAGATCATAAATTGGCAGGAAATCTTTTAAAGTAAAGTCCTTCCTCTAAGAGAATTATAGAGAGTGTACAGGTGGAAAACAACAAGAAGATACTAAAGATTAGATAAGCATAGATAATTCTTTTTTTGGATCTTTTTGTTTGCTTTTTTAAACGTTGAACATGTAATGGCTAAATTATCAGCTTTATTGACATAATAAAGAAGAGTCATGAATTTAATGTTGAGCTGAGTGTTAGTATGCAAAGTAATTAAAAAGAAAACCATCCACATAATATGCATAATTTACTTGACAGCGTGTTCCAAGAGCTGAAGTCCAGTATGGCGCACCACAGCAGAGTTTTGACGATCGTACAGCAATAGCCCCACAGGAACGCATAATGGTGAGCTGGATTTGAACTGCTCAATGAACTGCACAATACACAAAAGAACAAACATCAAGTCTGGCATTGTTTTTCAGGTGACGCTGCCATTCTCTCGGAATATCTCACTAATTTTAACTGCTAATGAAGTTGATAAACTCTACAAGATTAAAATCTTGCGCGCAAACCAATGTTCGAGACTGCAAATTGAAACTACCTAAGCTGAATACAATACCTTACAACATTACACGGGGCTCTAGTTGCACGCAAGCAACACTAAACAGAAACTGTGGTGCTGCGTCTGTGGGGAGTATTTCAAGATAATTTGGTTTCATGAACTGAGTTGATAATGTGAACTGGCCACCGTAGAGATTCGAAAGCTGACGTTTCGAGCGTTAGCCCTTCGTCGTTGGATTCGCTCCGACGAACGGCTAACGCTCGAAACGTCAGCTTTCGAATCTATAAGTACGAACTTAACTCAGTTGATAAAACCAAATTATCTTTTTTTAGAGTAGTATTTACCCGTTTTCAATATGAAATATCTTTACAAAATCTCTACCTCGTAAGCTTCTATCCTCTGTTGCTGCGCTGTTGACGGGTTTAACGCCGTTTCAACAGCTTGAATCATTCGCAACCCAGCTTCATGTTCGGCCGCCATCTTTGATTGAGAAAACTTGATTCAGTATGTCATGTTGTGATAATGTAGTGTCCTTTGTAACAAATACCGCTTACCTTGTGCACCACAAGCTCATGTTTACACCCAGCTGACCACCAAGCTGCCTTTGGCGACTTTGGCCTCCAGACCTGCAGTAGAACAAGTACGCAAAAGAATTCCTTTGTTGTTAGATAGGATTCGTTTAACAAACAGTTTTTACAATGATCGATCAGTTCTCCAACTGACCGCCTCGTAGATGTTTTGAACACGAGTGTGCGCGCGGGAATTTCGCGAGGAAGATGACTTCTAATGCGTCCGCTCTCGTTCGGAATTTAATTTTGTGCCAAGGACTTGATTAATGAGTTCCTTCCGCTTACATTATGGCGGACGATTCATTTACCGTTGGCAGAGCATCGGAAGAACCTTATACCAGGATTCGAACCCTAGGAAGGGGAGCTTTTGGGGAAGCGGTGTTATATCGAAAAACGGAGGTAAGTTTTTCATTGAAGCTGAGCTGGGCAACTGCTCGTGGAGAAATCGAATATTGTGTACACGATGTTGGACTCCAGTAGAAAACGTCAACTAAGAGTTTGATTTCTTGGAGTAATCTCTTCAGCTCTTTATGGCACATGTAAATCCCATTTCGGTTGCCATAAGGTTAATTTTTTTCTACGGAAACGACTCTGAAATTATCATTATGGAAATGGCGTTTAAGATTATTGTTTTTGATTATATGCAGAGAAAGTTATTCCCTGGTTGAAAAATCCCGTCTTTAATCATTCATAATGACTACAGCTGTAGCTACATCTGTCAAAATGGTGGTTTGACCCTTTTATTTCAGTTGATTACTACCTAGAAAAAATATTCCTTTTGGAAAAACATAGGCTTAAGTACAATTACAATCCTGCATGCTATATTTTAGAGAACTTTTTACGTCGATAGTAGAATATTATTTACTTTTATTAGAAAATGTACAACAGATTACAAGCTTTCTCAAAATGCCGAAAATAAAAACATAGTTTTCATTAGAGCCAGATGTATAAAATAAAAGACATTTTATAAAGTAACTAATACAGAAAACAAAAACTAAAATTGAATGGACAATATTTATGATAATTTTAGCTACACCATGAATGGTTTGGGTTGCATGACTGCAAAATCATCACAGTTTTGGAGATCATTACATTAATAGTCATGTTATAAAGCTCCTGACCAGTGTGGTTGCTGTCATATTTAGAAATGATCAAGCAGAACAGAATGACAGATCTGTGTCACACTGCTCTGAAGAAATCAAGCATGCAATATTTAGTTCATAATGGTAATTGAACTGACATGGAGTGCAGTTTGGTCTGAAATTACACTTATTACAAATAAATCATACCTGCATTAATTGTGCAATAAGTTAACAATGCATGTGTACTTCCAGAAAATATCTATACGTCTCCGAAAGAAGAGATTTTTTTTATAAGCCCCCCACCCCGGCCCTAAGCATTCCAATTAAGCTCCATATACATATCTTCAAGTGTTTTGGTCTTACAGAATCCCTCTCCCACCCTCAGGAAATTCCAATCCCTTCTGTGGGGGTGTATGGATATGGATTTGACAATATCTTTTCAACCTTAAGACCTTACTCTCTATATATACTCAAATAAAACACTTAGAAATCCTAGTTCTTCAGGTTAAGAATGAATCAGCTGCAGTTGCAAACAAATCATGGCAATGCACACCAAGAGTAGGTTACCGACAAAGAAACCTGGTCTGGTCTGCAGTCTGTATTTTACCCCTGCTCTGCAGTCTGCAGTCCACAGTCTGCTTTTTAATCAAGAAAACAAATTATCATTTTTAGTAACAGTGCAGATTACTCTGACTTGTTGTTGGTAACTTGTTTTAAAAAAATAGCAATGATTTTAATTTGATTTTAAAATATCTGTTCTTATGTGATTTGTTTTAACATCATTTTTCTTTATTTGTTCAGGACAATGTTCTTGTGGTTGTTAAGGAAGTGAACTTAAGTCGTGCAAGTGAGAAGGAAAGAGTCGATGCTGAGAAAGAAGTTGATATCCTGTCCTTGTTGAATCACACCAATATTGTGACATACTTTAATCATTACATTGATGGTACATCTCTACTGATTGAAATGGAATATTGCAATGGTATGTTTACATTAAAATCTTGCTGATTAAGTGTGTGAAATAATATTATATTTTACTACCCACAGACCCAATTTAAAAATGACTAGATAACAGAATAACATGGCAGCCATTTTTTGTATAAGTCTGTTGATAGAGGGTTTTCAGATCAGACCTTTTTCTACATAGAGTTTAGTTACAGACAAGTTATCTGGATGATCATTTTCCAGGCATCTTGTTTTTCTAGAAGATTTCTGTGATCCACCATATGACGTATACATTATCTAATAGCATCATGGTATGAATTACCTATTATTCTTATATAATACTTGCATCTCTAGCCGATATAAAGCATGCTTTGATTGGCTAATACTAGGGCACAGTTCTACCATGATGTCCACAAGCCGATTGTGGGACTGCAAAAGCCAAGCAAAAGACCATACAATAAACAACTTATTAACCTCGAACGTTCAGTCTTTATGGGAAAATCTCAAACCCCAGCCTTGCCGTATTGACCTCGCTCTCACTCGGTCAATATGGCAAGGTCTCGGTTTTGAGATTTTCCCATAAAGACCTCACTCTTGGTTAATAAGTAGTTTATAATTTTCTGACCTTTTATTGGATGATCCAGAATCTGGGTAGTACTTTTCAATGCGATTAGGCTAATCAAGGGCAGTTTTAGGTTGAGGGGTCACCCTTAAATGCTTAGAGCACTGAAAATTTCTCATATCTTACAATATTATACTATATGTATATTTAATTTCAGGAGGAACACTCAATGACAAGATATGCAATCAAAAAGAACTATTTGCAGAAGAGGTATTTAATATCATTTTTCTTCTCACCAAGTTGTCTTATGAATCCGGTATAGAGAGGTATTGTGAGCAGATAGCAATAAGTTTTGCCCTTTACTGCCACAATGCCACGTACCTCTATCCACTGTTAAAGTAGTAGGTAGGTATTTTTTGTGAAACCACTCTCAAGTTACAGATTACTGGTAACTAATTAAACTTATTTGCCATGGATGATCTTTGTTATTGTTTGCAGATTGTAATCTGGTATTTTTTCCAAATATGTTCCGGAATGAGTCACATTCACGAGTGTGGAATAGTCCACAGGTACATGGTTTGTAATTGTTTTTTAGAAGCTTTAAATTTTCTAATTGTAAAATTTGACACAAATAGCATAATTATTTTATAACTATAATTGCCATATAGCTAATAATTATTACTAATAATAAGATTAGTAGTTATTTAACCTAATGACAACACTAGAATGTTATGATCTGATAGGCATGTAATACTGGGTTAAATCATAGTGATCTAATTAACTGAGTTCATGGCTAGGAGCAAGTTTTATCAGTGTTACTTTGTGATGTTGGTACTGGTGGTTGAATCCCGGGGAAGGGGGGGCGGGACTTGCATATGAAAGGGGCGGGCATGCTCCTTGGGAATTTTGAATTAAACCCCTACAGGAGACCAATCTGGTCTCCCGTAGGGGAGACCCCTAAAAGAGAGCATGTTAAAACAGAGACAAATGAAAATACAGTGTCTTTTAATGATGGCAAAGACATTATTATCGAATACTTTTACCCCTATTAAGTAGTTTTTAAAAGCATCGTCATAAATTAAAATAATATATATTTTTATATTTCTTTGCGTGCAACCCTAAACGAGACCTTCACGGCTAAATAATGACATTTAGCCCAGAACACCCTAACTGAGACCAAAATACGAAACTGACACCCCTAAGAGAGACAACGAGCATCCCCGCCCCTGTCATATGCAAGTCCCCTCTCCCCCCTCAGGAGTTAAATTGCCATTTCAGTTTGTTTTTAATCTCCTCAGCATTTGTAGTGTTCGGGACTCTCATTTGTAGTCTTTTTCCCTCCCTCTCCCTTTAGCATTTAGTTTTTATCTTTAGTTAGTTTATTAGTTCTAGTCAAGTTACTCCCTTAGTTTGTAATTTTTCCACTGAACTTTAGTTTCAGTGTGATGAGTGCAAGGGATGGAGCTGGGTTTGTCATGTGGGGCTTGTGGCCGGGTGCTGGTAGGCAAGCTAATGGGTTGATGTATGAGGGCTGATCACCGTCAAAATCCTGTTTCAAATTCTGTTATGTAGAACATGTGTAGCTTATAAATACTTTGCTCAAAACATTAGAACAGGAATTGAACAAACAGAATAGAATTTAGGAATACAGAATTGAAATTACAGATGCAGAACAGAATTTAAAACATCACAAACACAACATAACAAAAATTGGAGCAAGAAAACAGTGATGAACTGACCTGGGTTTGTGTTGGCAGTACCAGCCCCCAGACTCTTGGGCACCCAAACCTCATTTGCGGCATAGGCATGAACTCTTATTAATAAAGTAAAATTAATTACATTTTCCAGCAAGGCCTCTCATTTTTGTCTACTCTTTTCAGAGACATAAAGACACTTAACATATTCTTGACCAAAACTGGCTTGGTGAAGCTTGGAGACTTTGGTATAGCGACTGTGTTGAAAGGTTCAAGAGAATATATGGCAGAATCTGTAAGTATAAACTCTGACTGATGTTAGCTGTAGATAGTGTCATTCTTACACATTTTCAGTGCTTTTAATACACATATGAATTGTCACTAAACATTAATTTTCTCCTCATCAGGTTGTTGGAACACCATATTACATGTCACCAGAAATAGTCCAAGGACAAAAGTAAGTTCATACAGTTATGTAGTTTGCTTATTCTCAGTGCTTTTTACAATCCAGTTAAAATCCAGTGTTCATTTAAAGTATATTTGTAGCTCGTCAAAATCTTACATGTGTTGAAATTAGCGAGGCTCAGGGGCAGGGAGCCTGAGGTAGTGTAAGGTTGCTCATGCAGGTACCCTGAAAAAAAGGTAATGCCCCTCTGTTTATTTCCCTTGACATGTGTTCCATTTGTCACTGTACCATTGTGTAGTTCCAGAAAATATTCATAACCCCATGGAAGGGTTTTTTTTCCAAGACCCCCTACCCCTCTGGAAATTCAAATTAAGCTTCATATATATATTTCTTTAATTTTTTTGGTCTTAAGGAGAGAACCCTCAACCCCCAGGAAAGTCCAATCCCTTCTGTGGGTGGAGGGGGGGGGGACTATGTTATTTAAGCAGGGAGCTCACATTCAACTTTATAACTATCATATAAGATTACAATTGATCCCTGTGTGTTATTCTGCCATGGTCAGCCCTCAGTGGTTAGTAAGATATACAAACATGTACATGTACGTGTCCACTCCATACAGGTACAACCAGAAGAGTGACATGTGGGCAATGGGATGTGTCTTGTATGAAATGCTCACCTTGAGGAAAGTGTTTGATGCGACTGTAAGTAAAGTGTGCCTTTAGATTCATGGGCATATGGTTTCTAACCCCAGGGGGGAAGGGGTACTCTTACTACAAAGTTTAATATGGGGTAGGGTCCATCCTGAAGTCCAACCCCTTACCCTATGTGTACCATTAGGACAGCAAAGTTACCCCTTCTAGTCAGAGCCTCCCTGTGTAATACAAACTGCTGCTTATAAGCCCTGGGCTTAAACAACTTCATAAGGGCATTTAGATGGGCTTATAAATGGAGCGGCTTATATCCAAGGAGGCTTACTGTTTCTAAATTAAACATGCTATAACTGCACATGTTGGTCAAAATAGGATTATCATTTACTGGTAATTAAGCTCTAAAACAACATTATAACAAAGTGAAAACAAGGAAGGCTAGAGGTGGCTTATAACTGGTCAGGATGTATTTTATAGTTTACAGGTAGATGGGTCGGTAAGTGGGAGTTTATAGTAGGCCATTATAGGGTGTACCCCTAGGTTTCTAACTTGCTCTGCTTGGCTACTTTATTAATAATGGTAATAGGACTGAGTGGAGTCCAATTTGGTCTGTAATCATACAAGTGATTAACAAAATTGGACAACCGCGAAGCGGGAGTCCGATTTGTTAATCACAAGTATGATTACAGCCTGAATTGGACGACAAGATGTCCTGTTACCAATTAATCAAAACTTTGACAAAATTCGAGAAAGGGACAAAGCATCGATTGAGCGCTGAACGATATTAAAACGTTGTTATGAATGCTGAAAAACCAAGCAGTTTACTCGACAAAGTGCACCGAAACAGCGTGCGCAAAATGGCGCGTACTGTCCAATTACAAGCATGACGTGTGCAACTGTCCAATTAATGCTCAAATCAGGCTGCTGATATCCAATCACATTCGAGAATTTTGTTATAGTTTTGATTAACCTAGTAATAATAATAATAATAATAAACTTTATTTAAAGAGGGTAACACCTATTACTATAAAAGTATTCTCCTGTTGTAATATGATTGAACCTGTGGGGACCCCCCTACGGCGTGGGGTCCCTGGCATTTTATGGGCCGCCCCGCAGATTAGCGGCCGTGGGAAATTGACATGGAGAACGTGCTGAAAGTCGAACACTTTGATCGTTGAGTTTGTTTAGTTATTGAGTAGCCTTAGATTCAGCTTACAACATGGTGTCAGAAGAAATAGGGCAAAGTACGGGCTGAGAACTGTTCAACGTCTTGAACGATAAGAAAGAGCGGAGAGTTTACTGTACAAACCTTGGCTGAGTGACAAACCGCGATGGCTGAGCGAGATACGAGAACTCCTGGTCCTTTGGTACTCGACGCTAATGCAGCGGACAACTGGAGAAAGTTTTTCATGCAGTTTGAAATTTATCTAGTTGCGAAAGGCAAGGATGAAAAACCGGATAAGTTGAAAGTAAACATGTTACTTAATTGTGCTGGACCTGAAGCGATTGAGGAATACAGTCATTTTGTTTACAATGCTGGAGAAGAGAAGGAAAACTATGCAGATGTATGCAAGAAATTTAAGGAACTCTGCGAAGGAGCCAGGAATGTGATATATGAAAGGTTAGTGTTTAATCAGCGTAACCAGAAAGAGGGAGAGAGGATTGATAATTATGTCAGTGAACTGAAACGGTTGTCGCTAAAGTGTGATTTTGGCGATCTGCGAGATTCGCTAATAAGGGATCGAATTGTGGGAGGTGTGCTGTCTGACGAGTTGAGAGGAGAACTGCTAAAGAAACCTGACCTGACCCTTCAGAAGGCTCATGATTACTGCCGAACCTTTGAGGCAGCAGAATTGCAAAAGTACAAGTTTAGCACACCAGCAGGTGCTGGAACTGAACATTCAATAGGAATTCAGCCAGTTAATAAGTTAAACGAACAGGACAAGAAACCCCCTCGTTCCTGTAAGTTTTGTGGTTACAAGCACCCATTTACTAAACCATCTCGCTGTCCTGCATTTGGAAAATTGTGTCTTAAGTGTAAACAAAAAGGTCATTTTGCGCAAGTGTGCCCAGCAAATGTAAAAGGGGACTCCCAAGTTGATGTAGTGCAACACACCCAAAGTTCAAGTCAGGAGGTACATACGTATTTTGAATCTATTGAACTTGGAAGTGTTCTGGACGCCAGGAAATCCAGAAAGAGCCTGGTAACTATTCAGATTGGAGGACAGGCGGTTGAAATCAAGGCAGACACAGGTGCAGAGGCAACGGTCATTCCATATCATCTGTATGAGAAAATTACCAAGAAACCTCTCCAGCAGATTCAGCAACCTTTGAAAGGGTGGCTTGCAACTAAGCCCGTTCATCCGAGAGGCTGTGTACGCCTTCCTACTCGGTACAAGAACCGTCAAATGGATTTGCTGTATCTTGTTGTTGATGGAAACTTTACACCCTTACTGGGTTGTGATGCCTGTTTGGATTTAGAAGTCCTTAAGTTTATGAATCTCCAACTGATTGATTCGCCAGAGCCTGATCGAGCCACACCAAAACCACAGGGAGCATGTGAAGACCAGACTATGTTCCAAAAAGATTCAGTTTTATGTGGATACCAAGATTGTTTCAGTGACAAACCTGGACAACTTCCAAACAAAGTGCATCTGGAAGTTGATACTTCAGTGCCACCAGTTGTACACCCTCCCAGGAAAATTCCAGTTGCTATGTTGGAACCTGCAAGAGAAAAGCTCAAAGAGATGGAAGAAGCTGGTATTATTGTGAAAGAGGATGAGCCTACACCTTGGGTTTCATCAATGCTAGTTATTGACAAAAGGAAGGTGAACGATAAAAGAAAGGACACTCCACCTTCAAAGGATGATGTTCGAATTTGTATTGACCCCAGAGACCTTAACAAAGCGTTGAAACGTCCCCACTATCCAATGGTTACTGTCGAAGAAGTTGCAAACCGACTTGCAGGTGCTAAGAGTTTCACTTCACTTGATGCATGCAGTGGATACTGGCAGCTCCCTGTAGATGATGAGAGTTCCAAGCTTTTGACTTTTAACACTCCGTGGGGGCGATATCGATTTACAAGACTCCCTTTTGGTATCTCACCAGCCCCTGAACTCTACCAAAGGGAGATGGACAGACTCTTTGCAGGAGTCCCTGTTGAAATTATAGTAGATGATTTTCTAGTGCATGGTAAAGACCAAAGTGAAGTTGATGAGAAGATGAGAAGAGTGTTGGACAGGAGCAGAGAGGTGGGCTTGAAATTTAACCCCAAGAAAGTGAAACTCAGAGTTCCAGAAGTGAGCTATGTTGGACACCTATTCTCTGCTGAAGGCTTGAAACCGGATCCTGAGAAGATCAGAGCCATTAATGACATGCCACCCCCAGTAGATAAAGAAGGTGTCCTTCGCATACTAGGAACTGTCAATTATTTAGACAAGTTCATTGAACACAAGGCTGACATACAAGAGCCCATTTCACAACTTACACAGAAAGATGCAGCATTTGTTTGGGAAAAACCCCAACAAGAGGCTTTCAACCATCTGAAATCTGTGATCACAAGTGCACTAGCTTATTTTGACAACACCAAGGAAACAGTGCTAAATGTAGATGCAAGTATCAAGGGCCTTGGTGCAGTGATCATGCAGGATGGAAAACCAGTTGCATTTGGATCCAAAACACTCACTTCCTGCGAGAGGAGATTTATGCAAACATCGAGAGAGAGCTACTGGCAATTGTCTGGGGAGCACAAAAGTTTCACACGTATGTGTATGGGCGCAGAGTGATCGTAGAAACAGATCACAAACCGCTGGAGTCAATCTTCCGGAAGCCTCTAAATGATGCCCCTCCCAGGCTGCAAAGGATGCTATTGAAACTGACTAAGTATGATCTTGATGTACGGTATGTACCTGGTAAGCAGCAGGTGATATCCGACTGTTTAAGCAGGGCTCCAATCAGTGACACTGCGCCAGCCACCGAGCCTGAAGATGTGATAGGGATCAATTTGATTGAAGACCTTGGATTTGAAAGCAGCACACTGAAGAGATTTAAGGAGACTTCAAGCAATGATGAGACTTCAAGGGTGGTGATGGAGTACGTTCTGAAAGGGTGGCCGTCTGAAAAAGAACAGGTTGATGAGCTTGCTAGAGAGTATTGGAGTTTTAAGGAAGAGCTTAGCGTCGAGGATGGGTTGCTGTTTAAATCAGACCGAATAGTAGTCCCGAGATCACTGAGGGCTGAAGTGCTAGATGAAATCCATGGAGCACACATGGGAGAAAGCAAGAGCCTTAGCTTTGCCAGAGATTATGTCTTCTGGCCTTCAATGACTGCCCAGATTAAAGACAGAGTCAGCTCCTGTTCAATTTGCAATGCTTTCCGCAACAGGCAACAGAGAGAGTCATTGCATCCACATGACATCCCAGGACTGCCGTGGCAGGTAGTAGGAACTGATTTGTTTGACTATGCAGGCCAAACATACCTATTAGTGACTGACTTCTACTCGAAGTACTTTGAAATAGAGTTACTCCGCCAGAACACGGCCCGTTGTGTCATTAACAACTTGAAGAAAATATTTGCAAGGTTTGGAGTCCCTGATGAGGTTGTAAGTGACAATGGGTCACAGTACAGCAATACCAGGAATCTATTTAGCACCACTCATGAGTTCAAGCAGTTTGCTGAAGAGTGGGGTTTTCGTCACACTACAAGCTCTCCAGAGTACCCCCAGTCAAACGGAGCAGCAGAAAGGGCTGTGTAGACCGCCAAACGCATTTTCAAGAAGGCTGCAGCAGACAAAAAAGACCCATTTGAAGGCCTGTTGAAGTATCGCAATACACCTTTTGAAGATATTGGTGTGTCACCTGTACAGTTGCTGATGAGTCGGCGCACTCGCACAATGATACCAACTCATCGACGTCTCTTATTACCACAGGCAGTGGATCCTGATCAAGTCGTGAAAGCACTTAAACAGCGCCAGTCTGTTTCTAAGAAGAATTATGACAAACAAGGTAGAGATCTGCCTCAACTTGAGCCTGGAGACAAAGTGCGGATTCGTCCAAACAGAGATAGGGAATGGCGTAAAGCTGAAGTATTACCGCGATCATACCTACTCCAGGATGAACGAGGGCGTGTCTATAGAAGAAACAGAAAGCAGATAATTTCAGTTCTGAATGATCATCCAATGCGTCCACAGCTCCATCCAATGGGTCCACAGCTGCATGATCCTTCTTTAAGTTCTCCGTGTGCTGATGTCCCCATGAGTCCATCGTCACCGACAACTGAGAAGCAAGCACCAGGACAAATAGAACTAGCAGGATGGCCAGCAGGAAATGAGGAACACTCACCGATTGTAACCAGATCTGGACAGCAAGTTAGAAAGCCACAAAGGCTCATTGAATCCTTATAGGAGGGAGATGTTGTAATATGATTGAACCTGTGGGGACCCCCCTACGGCGTGGGGTCCCTGGCATTTTATGGGCCGCCCCGCAGATTAGCGGCCGTGGGAAATTGACATGGAGAACGTGCTGAAAGTCGAACACTTTGATCGTTGAGTTTGTTTAGTTATTGAGTAGCCTTAGATTCAGCTTACAACACTCCCTAGTGGCCCTCTATTCTGCATTATCTACTGGCCTGGAATGATTCTTGCCACATACATATCACTTAAACTTTAAACTTTGATTGTGGATGATTCTTGCATCGATCAAAAAAGTGACACCATATACTACTTCTCTATTGTTTAGAATCCTCTCAGACTAGTTTCTGATATAGTGAAGGGACAATATGAAGATATCAGCCCACAGTACACAAGTGAGATGAGCGGCCTGGTAACAATACTATTGTCACAGGTAACAAAAAAAAGTCCGTCCCAGTACAAAGTTATAACCTCCAATGTGTACATGTTGTAGTAATGTATTGTTGACACGTATGTGGAAACTGCTATGCCGCACAAACTAGTTAGCGGATTTTGGTATCAGTATATGCATGTGCATGCCATGCGCGCGCCGTTGTGTTGAACACCTATCTTGAGTGTTTAAGGTTGTGACGTACTAAGCGCCAGATTATTCCATGAGACACAACAAAAACTGTAAGTAAGAACCAAAAAATTTGACCCATTGCACTCTGGAGAAATACCATGCAATCTCAGATTTTAATGGATCTCCATCTTTTAAGCCACAATAGCAGACCACTGCCAAATACAAACAACATAGCATGTTATTATTACCAACTGAAAATGCCTCAGGTTCATGTTTTATCAAGTAACATATTATTGAGCATCAAAAAGTAACATGTTATTGAGTACCAGAATGTCCTTTGAAAATTGCATGTGATATTCTAGATCAGACTACTGAAAAATCAAATATGAAATTGTTGTTGATAGTAAAATAATGTTAATACTAGAATCCAGATGACAGGCCAACAGTTGATGCAGTTCTAGCCATGCCACTGTTGAGCAATTTAGGAAGGTAAGTCGCAATTTGTTATGTTTTGGAAAAATACTCAGTCTGGTTATTTACATCAAAACTTTAATTTATGAACTTACAACCACTAGTACTAGTCACATGTATAATTAAGACCACTATGCTTGAAGGAAAAAACTGTTTTTATCATTATGACACAAGTTTCTGCTTTTAGTACTTAAGGTATCTTTTCTTTTCTTCTTTCCAATATTCAAAGAGAGATGGAAAAGAAAGTTTGGGAATTGAATGCTACAACCAGGAGGGCCAGGTGAATGTACTGTAGATTTAATTTAAGTGACATGTGTTTATTTGAAAACTACATGTTTGCTGATTCATCAGTGTAGATTTCTTAATGACTGGTAAAATACTGTCCATAGTGCAGAACCCAAAGGAGTGCTTCATATCAAAATCTTCAATGTATTGAGAAACATGTTCCTTCATAGCAATGCATGATCTGAATTGGATTACAAACAAGAAAGAAATAATAATAAATATTGTAAAGGTTCTTTGTTGCCATGGCTTACAGATAAGTCGTTTTGTACTTCTTTCAGACTTGTCAGCGGCTTGACTGAAGTTGTACCTGTGATTACATCCAAATCCAGTGAGGTGAGAATGTAACATTCACATGATAAATAATTCCTACTGTTGTTATTGTAGACCTTTAGATAGGCCGATATTGAGACTGAGAGCAGCAGACAGGGCTAGAAAAAAAAATGAATACCAGCTCGCCTTCACAACAAGTAGCTCTCAAATTTTGCTTGCCCTGGACAAGTCTTAGTTTGCCCTTTTAATGATTTAGTTGGTGGATGAGTTTGCCTGATCTCTTGCTCATCAGGCAAGTAAGAATGAAAAGTTACTTGTCCAGAAGGAAAATCTACTTGTCCTGGACAACTGGGCGGCACTTTTTTCTAGCCCTTCTGTTAGAGACCTTTGGATGCATTGCGTTCCAATGATACAGCAGAATACTGCTAGTCCAGTTGTTTCATATACCTGCTTCTTGATTGTTTTTGTTCATGTTTATGACAGGTATTTTACTGGGGAGGTGGTAAACAAACACCACATAAAGTGGACATGTTCCAGGGAGGACACTCTGCTTTGCAGGTAATCACAATGCATAATGTAATTGCTTAAAAGTTACTTAAAAGTTTCTGAAGAAAGTGTTGGGCTGAATCAGGAAAGTGAAACACTGACATTTTAAGCATTAGCCTTTCGTCATGTTAAAATTAGCCTAACTAAGTAATAGTAATGATACTTCATGTATCCCTTTGCAAGTCCAGTCTTCCCATTTTAGACTGCTAAATGTCATAGTCATAGTAATTTTTCTTGGACAATTGTTCTATCCAAGGAGGAAAGGTGCAATGAGGTTTACCCTATGTAAAGCACCAACACGTAGACAAGGCCAGACCACAACACCAGGAACTACATTGCCTATCCTTTTCGATAAGTGTTCCTCAGTTGTTGAGACCCTAAGCGTTGTTCCAGTCTGCGGCTTGAACCCTCAAACCCTTACCAGCTTCGCATCTTTTCAGTCATTCAATAATATTCTGACCGCATGCAGTACTTCTTTTCATCATGTAACAATGTCATTCTTTTGATTTCAGCTTGCTGTTGGTCAATCTCATTTCGCTGTTGTCACCGTGGAAAATGAACTCTTTACTTGGGCTGTAAGTAGAAAGTAAACCTTTATGTTACACACTGCATATCCAAGCAGGTTTACTAAAATTGGTAGTCAGTGTTATCCCAAACATTGATCTAACTTCCCAGGTATTGTGTGGGTGAGTTCAAAATGATTCTTGTTCAAAGAGTCCTCTAGGCGCATTTCCTAGAGCTGGTACATTCTGAAGTTTATATATTTGTTTGATTGTTCCAGAATGCTCATGGCGGTAAACAGATGGTTGGTCAGCTGGGGCACGGTGACACTGCTGCTTATCGCATTCCTAAACCAGTTGAGGCAATGCATGGAATCCCCATAAAACAAGTGGCTTGTGGAGATGAGTTCACTGCATGTGTTACAGGTATAACTTCCACGTGAGATGCCTTTTTGTACTCCCACCAGAAAAGGTGGTCTAGCCTGCGTAGCTGGCGGAAGAGCGAGCACCAGTCCTCTCGCGGCATTGTTTCAGGCAGTGATTTCCATCCATTTCGTAGTCTTCCTTCCCAGTTGTTACTGAAGTCGCTACGCAACGTTTTCCTCTATTCTACTGAATTAGCTGTATTTTCTATGGCATGCTATAAATCCAAATACCGACACTGAGAAAGACTGGACGAGAGAGGCTCATCAAATCCATAAGCCAGGTCATAACAAAATAAAGTCTTCATCCAACACCAAATTCTCTGAGCCAGAAATATAGCAAATGTATTGTAGATGGTGCAGAGAATTTGGATGTTGATATATGTTTATTTGTGACCAGAGGAAGGTGCCTTGTACACATTTGGATCAGACTACTGGGGTTGTATTGGTAGTAACAATGAGCTTGACGAGGAAGTCACGACGCCGTACAGAGTGGAATTCTTTGCCGAAAATCCTGTGTCACAGGTAGCGTGTGGAGAGTGCCATATTGTGGCTCTTACAGGTGGGTTTACCTTCCTGAGCTAGCAGGTACGGATGCACAGAAAGCTGCGCAGTACGTTTTTTTTAAGTCGTCCATTTTGCAGGAATACCACCGCTTCACTGCGAAACGTTTTGAGCTGAACCAGTGGTGGAGTCACGACGCTTGTTTTATGGCCAGACTAATCCCCTCGATTAAAGAACCTGTCAAATCTCGTAAATTGCTTGATGTACTGCTTTTCAACGAAGAACATTATATGTTTGGCCGTGACCAAATAGGTCTTCCGACTTGACTTGAAAAATCTGCTAAGGAAAACATAGTATATAATGCTTTACACTTTGCTGTCAGTTCGTCTAAACCACAGTTCTTTTTCTCTTTATTCATACAGTTTCGATGGAAGTGTATTCTTGGGGCTGTGGAGAGTATGGTAAGCCTATGGATGTGGAGATCTTTCTGTTTTCTTTTGGGTGTTTTGGAAAAAAAAATATGTTTTAAAATCTCTCGTAATTTGGCGCTGCTCTGTATACTAGAGACCAAACTGCTGAAAACACAGTTAATGGAGTTTCATTGTGACGGCAAGAACACCTCTTGCTTACCTGGGGTTTGTCAAGTTTAAATCTTTCAAACAGAAGCTATGCTTGGATAATTCTTCACGTCTGAGGGGTGTTTTCCAGAGAGAGCCCTCTTCCAAGCTTCTAAGCTTAAAAAAGTGTTTCGCTTCTTTTCTTCATTGCAGTATGGTTTTTCAATAGTCGTTGAAGCTGGAAATAAAATTTGTTGTTATATAGAATGGAAATGCATTTTGAACAGTATTTTGTCTTTGTAGGTCGTTTGGGACTGGGAAATGAGGACGATTGTGCGGCCCCTCAGAAGGTAACAATTGCACCTCACTAAGCTGAAGCTGTCCGCCTACGATCTAGCTATTTTACCGAATTTTTTTTTCTAAGCTGTAAGGATCAGAATTTGGACTTATGACGTTTTGCTTAGTGGACAAGATATTGTAAGGGATCTTCCTCCGAGGAGCTGTAAAGGCTGTGGTATTTTCAATAGAGCAGCATACGTGTTCAGCTTTTCTGTTTAATCCGCTGAATATATATTAGTAACCTGCGGATAATAGTGTCTTTGTAAAATATCATTTATGTTACTTGCCAAAAATTTCGGACGTTTTATTTCAGACAAAAATTTAGACAAAAATTTCAGGCACTTTGCTGTAACAACTAAATTAACGCCTGCAAAACGCGAAATATACTGAAACAACATCTGTAGAAATTATAGTTATATATACCGCACCCTCAGGGTTTTACAGATACATCGACGACAATTTAATAACACAAATTATTTCGTACCTCAGCCAGTGTCCCAACAAGAACTAAGAGCTTTGGAGCTACTTAGAAGTCTTAAAAATTTCGGATGGATTTATTTTCGGACACTTTTTTCATCCGAAATTTCTTGCAAGTACTCAGTACTTCCAAAAATATTCTCTCTTGAAAGTTAGCCTCCGAAAAACCCTCCAATATCACTCTTCCTTGAATATGAGCTCATGTGTGGGCCGGCATACTTGCCTTAACTCTTGAAGATCGCAGCCACCCTACCGGAAAGTTTGTTATGTATTTCATATCTTTGCAGCATGCACAGTGAATACATCGATTTGTTCTGTTCTAGGTTGATGTGCCATCGCAGTGTAAGGTGGTATCTGTATGCTGTGGATCCGACTTCACCTTTATGCTGACTTCAACTGGACGACTGCTGGGTTTTGGCAACAACGATGAAAATCAACTAGGAATTGACACACCCCAGTCACTGAGAAAAAGACAAGTCAAGGTGTGCTGACTTCTGAATTTTCTTCGTTCATCCTCTTTTATGTTTTCGGTTTTCTTTCAGTTTGATTTTGTGAAATTAGCTCTATCCTCTGTAAAGGTAGGAAGCGTTCTTTGTAGAATGCCGCTGTACGAGGTGAGTGCTGGCGTAAAGTCAAATGGATCGACGAATAAGCTAACGCTCGAAACGTCAGCTTTCGAATCTCTTTACGGTGGCCAATTCACATTATCAACTCAGTTGATAAAACCAAATTAGTATCACCCAACTAGTGGACTAATGCAAATCCTGCATTTTAATTGGCTACGCTACTCGAGGACTATTGCTCCTCGAGCGCCATCGAGCGTGACGCTTTCTTTCGTTTTAGTCCCAAATAAATATTTCTTCAACCTACATTTGCTAACTTTCTTCTTGCCATTTCTGTCCGACTAGTTGGGTGATACTAAAACAATTAGACCCTTCGCCCTCAAGGGCCACGGGTCAATAGCCCATTCGGCTTCGGCTCATGGGCTATTGACTATTAATTGTTAATTATCCGGGGTCGACTTAACCCTGTGCCAGCACTTATATCGTTCAGCGGATTCTTCCCACCCGAAAAAAACCTATTTAGCTTCTGCGAAGGAGAGAGGGTAACTAGTCTGATCTTCAGTCTGTAATATTTCCTGTTTTGTTTCTAGTCCTCCACAGGTCATTTTCCATACGTGACTCTTCCCAAACCTGTTATGCCACTCAACAAGTGAGTACGCATTGTTACCTTCTCGTTTAACTTCTTAGCCTCACGGAACGAATGGTCTTCAGACGTAAGTTTTCCCATCACGTGAACCATCTTCTTTTCAGTAAGGGTGGAGAAGGGGGTGATTTAGAATGGGTTGATCATCAGCAAATAGTTTCTACTCCATCTGTTTTTGAATGCTTGTGATCATTTCCTTCGGAAGATGGTCAGTTTTTTTCTGTAATTGAATTAGGCAGACCAGTTGCCTTGCGGGCTCTTGTTTTCATCTCCGTCATGTGTCGGTGTTTTGTGTTTTTCAGATACAGTATCGCGTCTGTATCTGCTGGGAGATCGCATTCAGCTGTAATAGACGGTAAGTGTGAAAGCTAAGTTTAAACCAGGCCAGGGTTATATGATTTTTTTCAGTCCAGCTTTACAAACAAAATGGTGTAAAATCGACTGACCGGCAGACCTGAAGTCTTTCCTGCTACGCTCTCTATTTTCCCCTGCTCAAAGGACGTTCGATTTGAAAATCTCCATAGAGATGATGTAACTTACGAAGATCCGTGTAGCATCTCTGATTGGTTGCTATTTGCGCGCACTTACACGGATGTTCAGCTATGTCGTCGGTATAAAATTTTCCAGATCGATCAGCTGAGACGTGTAGGAAAGACAGGGTTGTCACAAGTCAGGAAGTGGTTAGGAGAAAAATTCTTCAAGGTCAGGGAAAAGTGAGGGAATTTTATTTTGAGCTATAAAAGTTGACATTTTGAAGAAAAGTCAGGGAAAACTGAAACATGGCTGATTTAATACCATTGAAGGTTGAAGAAACATTTGGGGTCACTGTGATCTCAATGATATTTTTATTAATGAAGAAGGAAAATTTGTTGAAAACTTATCCTTCTTAATGAACGAGCAGAAGGGACGGCTGTAAATGAAGGCTAGAAGCCGCTACTAGATCTGATCTGACATTCTGTATTTATTTGGTCAGGGAAATGCTATTTCTATCAGGGAAAAGTCAGGGAATTTTGACAAATGATATCTGTAACAGCCATAAAAGAGGGACGTATATTTAATCACAATACTTCTCACTAACCACTTTGTTTGACTTTTTCGCAGCATATGGGCGCCTAATAACAGTGGGATCCAACAAATTCGGACAGCTGGGGGTAGGAGACTTCAAGTCTCGAACGGGACCATGTGTCATCGGTGGGGAAATGGTCAGTAAACGAATTGTGCAAGCGGCGTGCGGGGATGACTTCACTGTAGTGGCCACTGCAGGTATCAACTGTACATCGTTTACCTGATATCTAACACGTAAAATAGAACACGTTCATATCTTGTCAGGAACTTTGCACCTCTGTTTTTCTTCTCGTTTTTTTAGTGGTGAAATTTTCTTTGTGATGTGTAATCTTCCAATACATGTATGCTTTACATCTTTTTTTCCACAGACAATCAGATCTACTCTTGGGGGAGAGGTGACAATGGTCGACTTGGCGTATTGACTGACAGCCTTGCTCGGGCTAAGGGTGGAATCCCGTGCACGGCTGTCCCGCGACCCATTTTCGGTGCCCTCCACGTGTTGTCGTATGTGGCTTGTAGGCACTGGAACTCTCTCATAGTGGCAGGTAACGTAAAATATTTGAACTGTTCGAAACGTAAAATGCTCGTACAATTTTTCCTCGCCAATGACAAATCAGAACTAAATCATCATTCGTTGTTGTTTGAACAGAGCGTGTTCTTAGCTCCAGAACTGTTAAACGTGGTGGGTCATCTGGACGGTCCCTGGAGTCTCAGTCATGTAAGTGGAGTTTTCGTTTCCTTGTCGTATTTAGTACATTCTTTAGCCTATGTAACAAGGTTGGTTTCAGCGCGTCTTCGTAAGGAGTGTAAGGGAGAAAGGTTGGTTAACAAGGTTGGTTTCAGCGCGTCTTCGTAAGGAGTGTAAGGGAGAAAGGGGTTTAAGTGTGGACGGAGCTCAATTTCAAAAACGGCGACAGAAAAAAACGCCGAGTTTTCCTCAAACACAAATCCAAAATGACCGGTTATAGTTGCGTTTTCAAATTCCTCCGACGTAGTGTAGAAGGAGAACATTGATGCATGGTGTGAAACCTCCGATTTCAAATTGCTACGGTGTGGTGTGGGCGGGGCCTTATCCTCATACTGTTAAAATGCGCGTGTTGTTGCTCCCTTTCTAATTGGCTGAGTGTTTTGGAAAACAAACAAAAATTCAAAGTCAATCAACAACTAAAACGATGCGTTTCTATTTTTTCTATGCGTTTTTATTTTCTGTACAAATATTTCATTCGACGACGTTTGCGTGGAAGGTTCAAGTGGAAAATAGAACGACTGAACAGACGATAAAACAAATATTTTGTCTTCTACAGCGGGCGATAACGGTGCAGACTCGGTGTTCTCAGAGCAGATGGGACTGAACCTCAATCACGACAGTGGACCCGCCAACCCAAATGATCTATTTGGTGATACAAAGGACTCTGGCGTTGGTCGCTCGCCCCGGGCCCCAGGGTCTGGCTCTGACCCCAGGAGTCTGGGAGAGAGCAGCGTGCCACCAGCTTGGCTTCAAGATGTAAGTGTGCTTTCAGTTTTGTACCTATAAAAGGGAACGTTTGAAGCAGCCATTTCTCGCCTTCTCTATATGAAGTTGTTTTTGTTACGTGTAAAGGACGTCTGCCCTCAGATCGATGAAAGTCTCAAAATAGCGGCTTGCAAAGATAGAAAAATAGCAAACAGTTAGTGATAAACTACGAAGAATCAAGGATGGTTAAGATTGGAGGAGACTGAAACCGATGACGAATTAAAGAACCTGAATCTATAGGCTTAATTTTTGAAGGTGCACCATCAACGAAGTAAGGCCTTTCAACCTCTAAACAAATAAAATGTTCCAGCATTTTCTAGAGCTTAAGACGGATTCCGCTCAAGGTTCGAGCAATAAGTGCAAAAATTATTTACTAAAAATCTACTCATGGCGCAGTAACTTTTTTAATACTGTTTAACGCATCTCACTGTAATTAATTTCTCTGGGTGACCCCGCAATTAAATGTCCAAGCATTCCCGAGAAGATTAATGTAAAACCTTGTAAGAATGCTTAATGCGAGTGTAATTCTGTTTTCAACTAATGCGAAATGTCCGTTTTAACTGAATTATAGATAACTTGAAGTTCATTTTTCCCTCGCGGGGTCAGCTTGAGAACTTAAATCTCAATAAGACCTTCTTACCATAATCCAAAATATTACCATGCTTAGAGGGTTTTTTGGTAACTTAATTTTTTTCATTATTGCTCGAATGTTGTGCGGAAATCGTCTTAACACTTTAAATACCTCTTTCTTACTCTCGTAAACATGCCTTTCTCTCCTCCCCCCTCCCCCCACAGGAACTTGACCAAGCGGAGTACATTTCCATTGAGTCGAGTGGCTCGCCCGATTCCAACAGAAGTCCGTCCCAGGCTAGCGCGTCCAGTTATGGCCGTTCTCTTTCCAGTTCAGAGAGCAATGTCCCAGCGTGGTTGAAAAATGTATGCGTTTGGTTTGTAGTAAATTTGCTCTCCTTCTTAATTAATTATATATGATACTTGGACACAAACATAGATATATTGACGAGTGCGATGTTTGTGTGCTTTTCTCCGTTAAAAAATTCGAGAAAAGGATATTTGCGCCGCTAGATTTCAGCTCGGCCATCCCTTGTTTACTGCCAGGTTCTTCAGGTTTGTGTCAGTAGATTTACTTTTAATTAACTCAAGAACTTATTTTCAAAACATTTTACGCATCAGAATCATTTTTCTGGGTAAGTACCGTGTTTGCAGAAATGTTCCTGAAATTTCTAACATGCAGGAACGCTCTAAAAGCTAAAAAATTGTCGCCCTGTTTCTTATAGTAACATCTCTTCCCAAACTGGCGGTTTGAATCAATCAATTTGCCCTTCTTTCTAGACTTGATTTCCCCTCTTCTATCGAGTCCGGTTCCTCCCAGAGAAGAGCCCGCTACTTCCCCGTACAGCGGCTGGTAATTAAGCATACTTTCTTCCCCGCTTGAGACAAAAATTAGCTCGAGGAATTTCCAAGTTTGATATTTACATCAAATTGTCAATGTTTTCGTTTTAGGAGCTTCATGAAGCGGAGTATATTCCCATACATGGCCAGGCAAAGCCTCCACAGCCTTCTTCTAACAGCAAGTAAGTAACTAACAATCATTTTCTCCCTACAATATCAATACAAAGTCAGAAATAAAGAAGCTAATCACTGACAATATAGATTTCCATTTAGTCCTCCCATCTATTGCTACAGAAATGATCGTACACCGTTAAAGAGAATTCATTTGATTGTTACTGCAGAGTGATTCAGATGACCTTAGCCCAATCAAATGAGCTCGTTTCCTAGAGTTCTTTGCTGTAGGATTCCAAAGCTGTCCTACCCTGACCTTGTTTGTAAAGGGAATTGACTCCAGCGTAAAAAAATACAGTACTAGTAAACAGAAAGTCCATCGGTTGATACGATAGGATTCTTAGAGTCTGAGGTCATCTATTTAATCGGCTTCCTTGTGTTTGACTTCTTTTCTTTTTTCTGACATTTCAGTGAAATATCCACGACATCTGTAGCGGTCCAATGCGATCTCGAGCCAGGTAAAAACTTTCCCAGCTGAGTAGAAAAAAACTAACGACAGACTCGTTGTTTTGCAAATTGGAATGAACAGAGCGTGTGTTTATTTTAGGCAGTGCGGAAGCAATGAAGGCTCGTCTATTACAGTTAGAGCAGGAGAATACCAAGGTAATTGCTCGTCTTTGGATTGTGTGCTAGATGACACGGGGTATTCGAAAAAAAAACTGGAAACTTTGACGTCAAGATAGAGGCAGCGTTCACACTACGTCGAAGAAATTTAAAAACGCAGCTTTATTTCTACCGTCCACACTAATCTGTCAGGAAAACGGAGCTTTTCGAAAACGCTCTTCAAACAGGAGGAATTTGAAAACGCCGGCTTTTTGTTTTCGTGAGGACGGAAAACATTTTGAAAACGGAGCTATTCGAAAACGATGGCGTCACGGTAATCGTGTGAGTTCCCTGACCGAACACAAATCCAAAATGACCGGTGACTGTTGCGATTGAAAATTTCTCCGGTGTAATCTGGACGGAGAATATTTGATGCGTTTTCAGGGTGAAACCTTCGTTTTCAAATTCCTCTTTCGCAGTGTGGACGAGCCCCGGAGAGTGCATGGAAACCCATAACAAGCTGTCAATAAGGGCGTTTTCTCTCATTTCAGAGGCTGCTCACTGTCTCGCTTCACAGTGTGTTTCTATTCTAACAAACTCGTTCCCAGGGCCGTTTCCGCCCCGCCCCCAAGCCAAGGAAACGCTTGCTACTCTAAGTGATTTTGTAAGACGGGTTTTTAGGCCCCGGCAATCAATACGGTTAAATCCTCAGGTCGAAATGTGTTCAAATATGAGTGTTAAAACCCAGCACAAAACCAGGTTATTTTCTCTCGCTCATTCAATTTTCTTTTGCTGCCTAGCTTCGAGGAAAGTTAGCACAGCAAAATGCCAAAATGAAGATCCTGCAGCAAGAGGTAGGGTTTGTCTGGATATTTTTTTTAGAATGCTTTATGGACAGTTGGAGGAACTTTGAAATAATGATGTCTCGACAAGCTTGTCTTAAGAAAAACCAAGAAGTAGAATTTTTGTTCTTTTGATGTGATGTAAGCATTTGGGTCATCACTGGGGTTAAAAATATGTAACGTCAAAGCCATAACTTGCATGTGCCGGGATTCCTTGGTCCCAGTTTCCCGTTCGGATCAATATTCCGCGGGAGGCTGTGACGAGAAGATGATGGTAAACGCGGGAAATGAAAGTTTTTAGTGCCGTTCTTTAGGTTTTAACTGATTGGCTACGACGATCGTTTCATTATTCTGATTGGTTGCTCCAGTTGTACCAGGAAGTAAAATCAAAGCAACCGCACAAGCACTTTCAATCGTCATCTAAAATGCTTTCTGCTGGTGAACTGTTCGTTTGCTGTCTGTTTTCCCAGAACGTTACTTTTGTCGCAAACCAGAGGAAGTTTTGGGAGTTAATCGATTCATGGCATAAAGATTGTCAAAAGGCTTCTTCGCTGGGCGCTATCAATAATAACAAGGTAATCGTCTAAGTATCATAGTCGTTTCCAAGAAAGAGACTTGCGTTATTGACCAAAATCTGCTTCTAAGTTACGAAGCCATACCAAGACTGAAATATCAATTTAATTCCAGTTAGTACTCCGAGTAAATTTCATCTAAGTTGAATGTACAAAAGCAATTTATCTTAATCTTTAGCCTGCAGTACCTATTTTTGAAATCGTACATGAATTTCACTATAAACGATACGAGGAGCAAGCAAGCAAGCAAGCACTCAATTTAAGTGTTAGTAGGTAAAAGCAGGAATTTCGTGCTGCAGTTGGGAATTTCTTACACAATGCTTTTGTCCTACCAATCCCTGTGGTTGGAACGGACTTAAACGTTGCTGAGTTATCGTGTTCTCTATTAGAATATGTAATATTTCACGGTTGGGGGACAATGAGTTAGTATTCTAACGGTACACTGGAGCGTTAACTATGATTGGAGAGGCTCGCGGGGTGTTATTGGCTACTTACGTAGTATTTAAGCATTTGGCGGGAGATTTAAGGTAATTATAGGTCGGTAAGTGTTCGCGATCGTCATCGTTTTTGTACAATGGTTGTTAGAAGTGAGAGAGGCTTGCTGGACCTGTAGCCAGATCCAACGACGGGCGGCTGACAGACACCATTGGACCGCATTGGTGACGGCCCTATGTGTCACTTAGCCACGAAGAGGATTATGTCCTAGATCTATTCATCCTGTGCCCCTCCCAGCGGTATGGTGCTGCTACATTACATGAAGAATACGTTTCTACCTTGTATATTTTTGGCCACATCTAAAAGGATGAATTTATGGTGGTATCTCTTAGAACCAATAGTTGTAATTTTTGAGGATGCAAATTTACTTTTAGGATAAATTTGTATCAAATGACTGCCTGGTGCAGTACACAACAAACTGTCTCGCAATTAAATGTCTCGTGTTAGTGTAGTCAGAATTCACCGTGAAAGTTTTGAAAAATTTGAAGATCAATTTTGTGTCTCTCTACATCACTAGGATATGGATAGAGTAGGTCCAGGTCAAAGCTCGACCGACTCGTCTGACGACACGTGGGAGGTCTGACATGCCGGTGGATATCAAGGTTATTTACCTCAAAGTCACCGAAGCTGTGTAAAAGATGGATGTACGTTTTCCTTGCTGGTGGAAGGTTATCCAGGATGATGTTTAACTGGATGCAGTTTATGGCCTCCTAAATTGTGGACCCCATAGCTAGCAAAGAAATAATAGCAGTGACTTCGTTTTTTATTTCCCCAGGGTAATTAAAATGTGGGGAAATTATTTCCCAGTCAGATTGGAGTATAATTGAGTCCGTGGGTACTAAGTGGGCCCTAGGCCCCCACGTTGGGTGGTTCTCTCATTGTAGCTTGCTGTATTTTAGGCCTTCTCTGTCGCGTTAGGTGTTTGTCTGTCATGTCATGAATGGTCACGTTGAATGTTGTCCTTCAGTATCATTTTAAATTATAAAACAGACAGAATTTAAATGAGGCCTTCAACTACTGTAAAAAAGATGATGATTAAGTCTTTTAAAAACCGAGCTTTCGCCGATGATGCCGTGGATCGGCGAAAGCTTGGATTTTTAAAAGATTTTAACATCATCAATTTTACAGTAGTTGAAGGCCTCATTTGAACTTTTGTCTGAGTTATCATTATATTATACTATTTTTTCCTTTGAGACTAGGTCACGCTGAGTCAGTAGGTAATTCTGTCACGCGTTATTCTAGGGTTACACAATTGCGAGATCCAGCCCTACGTTAGCATATGACCTTATGAACCAATTAAAACTTTAAACTAGTGACAAGCGCGCGAAAAGGAGCGTGCATGCGTCGAATTGCGGTTTTAAACCTGATTGGTCAAAATACACCATCGTCGCTATAATTAGTTAGAATTGTATGTCTAGTCCAATTAGTTTTGGACTAGACTGTGTGTGATGTTTTGGTGATATTGTCATGAAAAAGATACTCAAAATTGAATCGCCAATTTCTTTGACAATATTCTTGTCTGTGGCATTTCTTTCTTCTGAAAATATTGTCATTAGCAAAGAAATGTTATTATGATAGTATTTTATGAACAATCAGTCAGTTTTAAATCTATTATTGTTATATTTTTAAATAGTTTTCATTGGGTATAAGGAGGGAAAGGATTGGAGCAAGGGCATATTTAATTGGTTTCAGAATGAACTAATATTTGAGACTGATGAGACCGTGCATAGACGAGCGCGTCATGCAATTTATTTATCGTTAATGTCATGCCTCAAAACTCTTGAACTAAGTATTTACTGTCCACTGGGTCAATATTGTATTTATTCCGGAATAGTCAGTGTGTTAGCCTGAAATTCCAGTCATCTCCCGCCCTCAGCGTGGATGAGGCTGACGGCGGGAAATCACTGTCACTTCAGGCTCTCAGTGTCTGGCAGATCAAAGAGTTCTGTGGATATATTTATTTAGCTGTTCTGTTAAAATAGTTAAATGTTTATGCTGTCTATCCTGTGCAGAGATGGTGATAAATAAATGTTCAAGCTGGAATTAAGAATCTTGAGCGGGATGCAGTCTTCTCGCACTTAGTTGCGAAGTAGGATTTCAGTCGTTGAGGCATATTTAAAAGGGCTATGGTGCGAAGTTTTGCGACGAAAAGATTCCCTTAAATTAGCGGGAAACTGCCTTCGAATCACAGTTTACTTGGACTGAAAAATACCACAGTGGTAAAATATACCACATAAAGAGTGAGGATGGTAAAGAAGGATTGAGAGGATTTAGACGGAATGTGAATTACCTACTTGAAAGACTTAGGCCACATTTTTCAAGATGAGCGAATCGCGGCATAGCTCCATTAAAGCAAGTAAAGTAAAGTTTGCATACTAGCCTAATGGCTCATCAGGCCGGAGCTTATCAGTAGCATGAAGCGACTAGGAGTATTTCTACTCCTCCCTGGATGAGATGCTAGTCCATCGCAGGGTTACCCCCAGCATCAAATTTGCCGGTACCCATTTATACACCTGGGTGGAGAGAGGCACTGTGAGAGTGAAGTGTCTTGCCCAAGAACACAACACAATGTCCCAGGCCAGGGCTCGAACCCGGAGCGCTCGCTCCGGAGTCGAGCGCACTAACCATGAGGCCACCGCGCCCCCATTAAAGCAAGCCTCTCAGGAAAATTCACGTGTAACTATTAAATTTCTTTAATTTTAAACTGTAATAAAAGAGTAGTAAACTAAAATAATAAAATTAAATGGCCTGTCATTCTCAATTATGTTGCATGCGCTTTGCGACAAGGACACGAGACGAAGGTCATACACGTGATTTCCATGATTGGAGAGAATTGTGCTCTTAGGGTATCAGTTAATGTTTCCTGCAGGAAGCTCTCTGGTCCTCTGAGACTTCCGAATAAACGTAAAACAAAGTCTGTGTCTTCTCTTTCTTTTAAAATTCATCCAGATATCCTTGCTATAATGACCTCTATACTATAATGTTTTTCTTTTGGCGAGTAGCTCCCTCTTCGAAGAATCAGCCTGCCCACTATACGAGACTACGAGAAAAGAAAAGTGGAAAGAAAGATAATACCATGCGTGTCTTCAATTTCTAGCTCGTGACTCTCTCCAAACTCATTAATAGGTATTACTAGTTTAAAAGGACTTGTGATATCGTTAGTCATGAAAAAGCCACAAGCAAGTCTCGTTAAGCGTATAAAGCCTATAAAAGAAACAACGAGCCTTGAAATTCTCAACTTGTCCTGATTTTCCACTGGAACTGTGTGGCAATCAATTATGAGAGTAACCCTCGAAATATTAATTCTCTTTAAATTACAGCTACCTCGTATACAACATATCACTTTTGAGAATTTGGAGGAACATCGTGAAATTACGCCGTATGACGCGTATGTCCTGAATACGTTGATACGGCTGTTCATTCTCATTACCTAGTTGCAAGAATCTGTATTGAACTTTGTTAGGAGAAACTACTACTTGAACAATTGGAATGGAGAAATGGGAAACTTAACCTTCGTGAAATCTAAGACTAAACTCAAAGGTTATAACAAAGCTATATATGACTACGAAATTATTCGTGAACTAATTCAGTTTCACTTACTTTACTTTTTCGAGCTAACTACCAGCAGCTGCAAAGTGAGATTTAGCCGGAAACTTAAGACTTCCTGCCGTAAAATCACAATGCTAGAGTCGTTAAAATGATTGCTTATTTGTTTACAACGGAAGCTCGATTATCTGTGTTTTTGTTTCGAGCTCCCTGTTGAAAAAAGTCACGCAAAATTATAAGATGGTTTACGTGGCCTTGAAAAAAGTGCAAAATATATTTTTTTCTATTTTATTTTATTTTCAGAAAATAAGCTTTCCTTACGAAATCACTCGCAGGCCCGATTTCCAGAGCCTTACGTAAAAAAAAGTAATCAAATGTAACTGAAGACTGAGGAGAAGGGCATTTGGATAAAGTAGTTTTCATTGGTGAGTCTTTTTTGCGTTTAAAATTTAGTAACATTAATTTAGACTTTTTTGTGATTCAATATCTCCACAAATAAGGCTAATAGCAGTGAATAATTAACATTTAGTTATTTTTTGTCGAAAAAATTGACTCAGCGTATTTTGTAAGAAAATGTGACTGATGCGAAACATTCAAAACAAAACACTGGACGGCCGAGTTACTTTACTCTTGGAGTATTTTGACAACATGTGTGAGGCAAGGAGCTGAATCGAAATGGCGGAGTCTTCTCATGTTTAGTCATCATTATAAAGGGAAAGAACGAAATCAGAAAGTCATAGACTTAATCAGAATTAGTATACGCGTCCACCCAATCAGGGTTTATTTGTATCTTTCCGGCCCAAAAAAGTTAAGCCGATGAGAAAACAGTCTAGGTTCTATCATTGCAGAAAAGCTGTGCATCTCCGCGTAAGGTATATACGAGGCTGAAATAATAAAGAAAGATAGATAGAAGTCAAAGATATATATTTCAAGATTTTTTTGTGCCTGATTTAAATAGCCCACGGTCATATTTTTGTTACTAAGAAAACTTCCTTTTCCGCGAAGTAATTAATTTAATTTCACGTCGTGTATCCAACCTGGTCACGGAAAGACTTTTGTCTCCTCGTAAAACACAACACAAAGTTCGTGCGTTCTACAGCGGGAGAACTTTATTGCAGCCAAAATAGAGCGAGCAGCGAATCCGTATTTCGGCAAATTATCCTCTGGTTTCATCGTCTGGGAATATCCAGAACCTTCGGGGCTGACACTACAAACAATACTGCTATCACAGAGTTATCATTCTGAATTATGCTATTAAGATGGAAATATTAAGGAGCTGATTGGTCGCAATGTTGAAATAATAGCCATGTGTATTTACATTTATATTTAAAACACCGCTTTATTTGCTTTACGAAAGCGATATTTGTCAAGAGAACTAAATTAAAATTGAAACTTCTCACAGACTTCCTAATTTTAATCAAAGACGGGGGAAGCGAGGAGTTCTCGCAGCTTGTCTTTCCGGCTCAGCCTTTCTCTCTGAACAAACCGTGAGTATTTTTAGCGTTCATATTCACTACGCTAAAATTTAAGCTCCCGGTCTTCTCGAACAATACCCAGAACAGTTTTCATTCTTAATTCGTGTGAGCTGTAACCGATGTATCTAACGGTCTGAATAATGCATCACTTTGCGATGGGAGGAATATATTTTCGGAAAAGCTTTTCTCGTCCATACACTACTTTTTTTGTTTCTCGCCGCAATATAGTCTCCTTGCCGCCTCACGTGGAAATATAACAGAACAAGATTAATTTTACGGACTTTACCCGAATAAATTCAGTAAATTAGTTTGTAAACTTTATCACATCTGGGCGAACATGAATGAATGAAATAGTTTTCGAAGGACCATTGTTGTAATAGCATATTATACGTAGAAACATGCCGATAAGATATAGAAACCGCTTAAGCCCGGATAAATAAGGAAAAAATGTCTTCTATTTTTCTTCATACTATAACTGTATCAACGGTAAAAATACTGCCAAAGCAACGCTCGTTAATTAATTTTTTATTCCTTCCAAGATAACAAAAATATTTATTTACCTTGAGGTTTGTTTGTTAATTCAAATATATTTAAATTTCACTTTTAAAAATACCTGAGTTTAACCGCACCTAGTTTGAGACAACAAACACCATAATTATTCCTTTTGCTAGCTGGGTTTTAATGATAATACTGAGGAAATTCAGTGAAACATTTTGTTCGTGGTTTTCACTTGAGGTGTCGCACCTCGACGAAGGGATTTAAAGAGTAACGGTGGGAAGAACGGAGTTACGTAACGTCTTTCCTCTCACAGGAGTATTATGCAACTATCCCCTTAGTCTTCAAGTAATTTATTCATTTCACAGCTTTGAGGCATTCAAAAGAAAAACTGTAGCAGTTTGATGGCGATAATCACACACCGACAAAGCTTCTGATCTTAGGCGTGGTTCCTCTTTGTTAGCTGACATGCATGGGAAAATAAAACGAAATGTCGCAATTGATTTCGAAGCACACCAAACCCAAAATAATAAAATTTTATAGTCGGTGTTTTCCTGTACACTCTTTTTTTCTCTATAAGAATACTGTTTTTCCGGCCCAACTGGCTGAATAAAAGGAATACAAAGTGGATTATGCCGTGAGAGTATCTGTTCTATCATGACATGGATGGCATTGAAGTAATTTTGAAGTCAGACTAAAAAAAAATAGAATAAAAAAACACTTTAGAGCCAGACTACAGGCAATAAAGCCCTATATGGCACACAAAACGTCTCGCAGAAATGTCGTTAACATCAAACTTATACGGCTTTGTTGTGTTTTGACCAGTTTTGCCTTTTAGAGAAAGAAAGAAGTTTATACGGTTTAGTTAAAAACATACAATTGTATTTACAAATTTTCAACACTTAAAATTATATTCTTTTCAAAACCTCAGCCTCGGGCATATTCTTAAAATATTCTTAAAATTTCACAAATTTTAGCTTCGAGTATTCTTATAAAATATTTTCTTATAAAAAAGAGTGTAAAACGATGGACAATTTCAGTCGAGTGTACCTATTTAACAATTATTGGAGGAGGTTGAGCAAAATATCGTGATTTGTCGGTGGCGAGCAGATCAATTATTTGCCGAAGGCTGAGGCAAATAATTGATCTGCGAGACACTGACAAATCACGATGTTTGCGATAACCGAGTTCAATAATTATTTTCTCGTTCGATCATCAAGTTTTTTTTTTCCATATTTAAATCACTCTCTGACAGCGCAGGGAAGTGATCTGCCATTTTTCACTAGAGAACGTGGTTTCAATTACACATGAGCAGAACATTTCCATCAAAACACGTTTAGACGGTACTACGCATGAGCAGACCATTATTTGCAGCTCACGTGCTGGGCTCACGGCCAGTGGAAAGGAAGGAAAAATCCATTGACTGATAAATAGGCATGCTGTCTATCAGTTGATAGTATTTTCGCCTCCGTTTTCACCTACAGTGGCCACTTGGTGTTAAAACATTTCATTTAATTAATCCGTTGACTGGTGTTGCATCATTGATCGCTTGGTCAGTTATTACCTTCAATAGCGTTCACGATCCCTAAACAAGCCGGCAACGGTCATTTTTTTTTGTCTCGGCGGACCGTCTACACATTCACTCGTATTTTAACCTCTCTACGAAAGCCACCTCTCCACAATGAAAACGGCCACTGAAGCTCATCACATTTGTGAAAAAAAACTCTTGAAAACGCCCAGTTTTCAATCAACGACTGACGAACGGTTTATACAACACCTCTTTCTTTCTAAAAAGGTCAGGAAGCTTGATTCATATCACGCGTTGTTGGTCTCTGTTTCTTTTTGATCATATCTTTTGATTGTGTTACGTATATTTACATGCTACAACAAGTATCTTTCAAGGATAAAAATGTTGCAGCCCCGAAAAACTAGGTGTCACATTACACCCTTACCACCCCACAACGGTTTCCTCTCTCCCCAAGGTGGTCGTTGTGAAAAAGGTCGACGGTATAAGCTGAATACTCGGTAAATATTTCACTGTTTAACCCGGTTTATATAAAGGACAAGTACATCATGTCGGTTTACTAAAAGAAATTATCAAGCGTGGAAAATTTCAATTAATATTGGCGTCGGGAACCGAAACAAGCTTGGATACACCTCATTGGTCAAAAGAGTCATTGCTGCCCTCTGATTCGCTGATTAATGTAACTCCTCGAAAACGAGGTTAAATTGTAAATGGCTGACTAAACTTTCTTGTAAAAGCTACATTTTTATGAGTATTTCTTTTCTAGTACTGATGGCCAGGCTGGTTTTTGATACTTTCGAGAGATTCAAAATATGGCGTGACAGTTACAATGATTCCGCTGCGTGGGGCATGGTGTATACAAAAATATTGCACGACCGTTTAGGCGACATCACAGCAGTTCGTATATTTTACTCACCAGGGAGGTCAACAAATCGTTTAATTCCTCGCATGAAAGATAAGCCTATCAAAATAATTCTTAAAATGCTTTTCTTTCTCATGTGCTTCCCGTGCGCCAGCAGCCGTGGAAATTTCCCCGGATTAGGCTGGTGTCAATTATATCTGTATTGTGTTTTCATTTAAAGGCTCGTATATCATTCACGATAAAACCCTATCCTATCAATCGGTTACACTATTTTTACGGTAGCTCTGATTGACGCACCACTATCGTTTTCGATTCCTGTCCTGAAGGGACGCAATCCACTTCGTAGTTCTCTTTTCGAAGAGCTCTCCTTCTGGATTTCAAGGTAATGACCGTTTCTACAATTCCTACCCAGATTTCTTCAGAATTTAGCAAATCTCTTTAGAAATCAAGGAGTAAATTGATCTGTGTGCGGTATTAGCTCAGAGCATTTATACCTGCTTATAAAGCGCACATCTTTCGAGATATGCCAATTTTAGGTCTTGTATTCGACTCTTAATATTTTGCAGTAGAGCATTAAAAAAGGTCACATTCGCTGGACCATAGGACCAACAAACAAATCACTACAGCCATTTTTAAAGGCATTTCTTGCATAAAAATGCCCTGCATATCAGCATGTCTGTGGCAGGAAGAATTTGTCCCAATCGCGGGTAGCAACCTAGCAACCTAAAATTTGCTCCACTTATTATTGCTCTCCGTGTTCAAAACAGCGGTTAAGTCAGAAATACAAAGAGGAAAAAAGCAGCCCTGACTCCGAAGATGAAAAAATTGGCTAGAAAATCCATTAATTCAGATCACAAGGTACTTAAAGTTTGCAAATACAGTACTTTAACTTTTGTACCCATGCTATTGTCACAAGATTCACAACACGCACGCGGTTCATTTGCCCGCTGACCTTTGATTGCTTTGTCTCCTGTCATCTCCTATCGGAAAAAAGAAAAGGGTTGTGCGGTTTTCCTGCCTCCACAAAACCACCATTTCTCAATTCCAATGTGATCTGAAAACAGTGGACAAAGAGTGGTTGTGCCACCGCAAAAGGCCCACATCCCACTTATTTATTTTGTTTTATTTATTTTGCTTATTTGTTGGCCGCAAAGGAATCGATCATGGCCGCTAGAGATCTCGTTGTTACTTGCATAACTTATTTACCGTGCTCTCGTCTTTCACTTGCAAGAACAAAACTGTGAAAACAGATCCCAAGTTATTTCTCTCCGAGATGCCGTGAGTCTCTGCCGCGCCAAACAGCACGGTTCTTGGCCGTTCTGCAGAAAAATAGTACGCGTTCCACGCGCGTTTCGCTTTTTCCACGCGAGTTGCCATCGAAACCTGTCTGAACAAACACTGTTAATTATGCGTACATATTTATGACTTGGCCTTCAGTTTAAATGGTTGTGGTTTCGTGACAAAGGTGTGGGAAAATACGGCAGCCCTTGGCAGGCTTGGTTGTGCCGGAAATACAATTCAGGTCCTCACCCGCTTTGAACCCCGAATTCTCGTCAGCGTTTTCCGCAGTCATAATTGGTAAGTTAATGTTTTACCTTGGTGAATTTTAATTCCATTGACCAATCCGGAAAATTAAACTTCAAACGCTGCATGTCTGGTTATAAATTAGTCATTTCGTGTATTCAGTTATGAAAAGCCGTCAGCGGGTTATGCTAAGTTACGTTTTGCAGGTAAATTCGCCTTTTTTCGTTTTCATTTCATTTTAAAATACTTCTGTTCTAGTGTCCAATTTAAGTCCTGGCTGTAGATCTTCCCGAAGACCATCCAGGTTCTACAATATCAACGACGTTATTGTAGACCTTGTTTAAGTGTGATCATGGAACTGGCGGTCAAAGACGGCTCAAATTAATTCATTGCTTTAATCAGTCAAGCTGGCGAGTCTCTGAAAAAAATAGCGAGTTGGTTTCTACCAGTCTAGAATAGCAAATATCTCATTGATAGGTGTTTCGAATTTTTTCAGAATTTAGTTCAAGACCTCAAAATCTTGTAATGCTTGGGATTAAATTAAAACTTTTCAGTGATGCCCGAATCACATGTCACTGAATCGTAACATAAGGGTCGTTAACAAAATTTATTTATTTATTTATTTATTTTGGAGGAGACAATTCAAGCTAGGCAAAAGTTACATTGTTTTCTATTCACTGCCCTATCTAAAGTTGGTGTTCTTTTTCATGTCGAATGAATCGCTCGACCATTCTCGAGACTCGCAGTTCTTCTGTTGTCAGACGGGTTTTGTTTTCATTCGGTTTTAATTAATTATGCTAAATGAAATACCAGATATCAGACTCAGAAGTCATAGAAATCAAAATTATGGTTCCTGATGAACAAACAAACGGGCATGTACGCAAACACACAGTAATTAAAGACAAAAAACCCCGCTCGTTTGGGGTGAAATCTTTACTCTAAGAGAATCCGATAATGCAAACAGAATTTTACCGCGGAATCAGAATTGGAAGGTTCGAGTTAGTTCGTATCAACACTGGCCATATTTAAATTTTTAGTTCATTTTAACGCATTCAGTCTACAGTTTCGTTCCGTGATTGTCTCGTAAAGTATATCGAAATTTCCGCTGAAAATCCGTTGAAGCACCTTGTCGGTTAGGAAAATAATAGCGCATTAGACATTTATACAAAAACTAACATCACAAGTAAAAGAGTGCCCTTCAGCCAGGTTTCTCACAATACAACTTTTCCGATATTGCTTCCGATTTTCCTCTCTTTTGTCCAGTTATACCACGAAAATAAAACGGCAAGAACCATTTTTAAGCAGTCACTTTGCTTGTACGAACAAACCAATTTTAGTTAAAATAGAAGTCTATTCGAGTTTATTTTTTAAGTGCTCGGGAATTGAATTCGACCGAATTCGCGCAAAGGTCGCGAGTCGCTGGCATATTTTGTGATCTAATTCTATTTACGAGAGACCGTGGAAGATATTTCAGTAGTCAAGGTATAAAGCCACAATTTTATGCTATAATTTGTTTTTACGTATATTTCTATAATTCAGCTTCGCTCTGTTTATTTTAATGCTGTTTATTGGCAATTCCTCGAGGGCATATGCATTGCAAAATCGGTTGTTAATTGGTTTTAGTCCTCATCCTCATTTAAGTTGAATTTATTCTCCTTTTCCGGTAATGTCAACCAACGGAATCAATCAGTAGAAACCACCATCCAGGTCGAATCTCTACTGTTTTAGGCTTAGTTATTTTTCGATCCCGCATTTTCTCCAACACCGTGCGATACTGCAAGCAAAATATCAACGGCCAGAAACTAAGGAAAGTTTGTTTCTGAATTCAAAAACAGGTTAAAATGCTCTCTGGGACAAATAGCACGGAACATGCTTTTCATTAAGTTACCGGCTGAGAAAATAGTTCCTCTTAAACTTAGATGTCGAGGTGATGGAGTAAGAAGCAAGAACCTTTCCTCGTAAATACTGTCGTCTTTTTGTTCCTTCCCTTAAATCAAAGCTGACTCTCATGATAGCACACTGTATATAACCACCATTTCTAATTACACTTCTTATCTAGTTTTTCGCTTGATTACTATCAAAATCAAAACAGACATTATGGCAGTGCTTAACAGCGGAAAGTATTCAAAAATATCAACATAATCGAGAACGTGTTTAGATGGGCAGAGCCATTCTAAACCAACAAGCTGAGTTGCTGTTTGGTTTATTTAGTCTCTCATCTTGAGTTCGCCGGGGCTTCGACAGCTGCTTTTTCGAGAAAGAAAAATTAACCTCTGGGATGATTGCCTGAGGGACGAAAAGTGCTGGTGAGGACTTTTAAAAGCAAGTAAGGCTCAAAAGCAGCAAAAACTGAAAGCCGTCAGAAAACCACTTAATGATTCATCATGTGAGTTTACTTAAGTTTACAACAATCTTAAAAAAAAAGACCTAATCTAGCCACTGGTAATGATTTAGGAAGAAAAAAGCCACATCAAACGTTAAAGTCACGGTGCTCGGAGTCTTATGACTCTAGTCATGAACAGCCTTTTCCCAGTCGATTCATTTCGTATCCGAGACGGACGGCCACGACGAAATATCGAGGCCTAAGATCTAGGCAAGACTACGTAGACCTGTGCATGTCACGCGCATTACCATTTGCTTCCGAAGTTCTTCAGGTGTAATCGAATCGGTGGACTGTCTCGTTTGTCTGTTTCTAGTAGGGCGTCATGTGTGCAGCCATTTGCAAGCAGTTTAATTTAATTCTAATTTAACCCCATAAGCTACTGAGCTTAATTTGAATCGTGCTTAAATAAATAAAGGTTGTCTGTCCGTCTATTGAAATCTCCCTAGTCTCCCGAGCTGTGCATGGTCCTCCTTTTTTTCACGTGACGTCACGGCAGCCATATTGGTGTTCCAAAACAATGAAACGGCGGCCATATTGGTATCCAAGACCAATCCTGGGGGGAGTTCAACTCTTTTCTTATGTAAACACTTCCTTTTGTTTCAATAATTTGCATGGGTGAAAACGCTCAATTGGGAAAATGAATCAAATGAAAGTAAAAATTTACATGTTATAATTTTACAACCTCGTTTGTAGTATGCGAACAGATGAAGTCACTTATAGCTTTTTTCACTTTTCCTCTCCTTTATGGACAAATGCTACAAACCGATTACAGTATGTTCCTTAAACATCTTTCATTCCTTGAAGGAAAAAAAAGTAAAAACTACAACTTTTCGTTTTAGTTTGGTTAGGCGACTGGAAGATTTTAAGTTTTGGCAAAGGGTTGTTTGGGGCGCCGAAGGGAATTCAAAACAGCTGTAACTCAGTATGAAGTTCGTTTTTTCAGGCGACTGAGTATCTGTCAGCGCTAATTTGTGTAGATCTCTTATCTTTGCTCACAAGACATGTTCGTGAAGTATCAAATACAATATATATATAGTTCAAACATCATGAAATTACAAAGAGATCGATGTCTGCACGATGATGTTCTGACACTGTTTTCGGAGCATTGTCCGATCAGGTCTAGAGCTCGATTTGGAGGTAAGATTCACAGTCAATGACGCGACCCAAAATGATAATACTATACCATGTTTAATGATGTCATGTACCTTAATTTCCATTAGTTACACACAACACATCACACTTTCGTTTTGCTTTCGATAACGCGGAGTTCGTCATAACCTCCGCCCATATGGAAGTGAGGAATGAAAAACAAGGATAAAACCACCAAATGCAAAAAAGCGAGCAGAATATATCAGGAACACAGCAAAGGCAAAACTGCAAAGTAGTATGGGCAGTGTTTACATCACACAGTAGTTTAGTCAGACTGATCTTCAGGTCACACTGAGGCTGGTAGTGTAAAGGGATGCAAAGCCCATTAGGGAACGAGGAAAACGTATAAAAATGTATCGACCTATTTCTTTAGCAGTGGAGATGTTTTAGGGTTTTTTATATCGACATTCAAACTCGGGGGCTTGTTTCACTAACTTTTTAATTACATTCTTTAGATTTCTGTCAAAACCCCTATAATTTACAATAATTATTCCCACGCCGGGATTCTCCACGGTTGGGGTACCTGTCGCGTGTCACAGTTTCTCTGCGTGTAGATAACGGAAAACCTAAGGTATATATAAGATATAGAGGCAAGTAAAGCTAACCAAGGCATGCAAAGTCATTGCTTTTGCATGTTTAATAAGCCTTAGGCTTGGCTGTGCAAAATATATATATGAAAAGTTGACCAGGGAGAAATTACATCGTCGTCGAATAAAAAATTGCTTGTCCTAGCCCAGTGCTTTACGACTGGGATCTATACTGCGTTTTTACAGCTGTTGAGTTAGTCATTTTAATAACTGGCTTTAAGACTTGCCTCAATTAAAGGCTAGCCTTTTCAAATTTCCGTAATCTAAACAAAGTGTATAGTTGCTGTTCAGTCAGAGTTCGTTGTAGCAGATTGGGACAGATCTGTAGTACGTTAATTGGTTGGTTATTTAAATAAACATATTTCTCAAAAGTACTCAGCTTTAATAATATCCCCACCTGCCTATCATACACCGATACGCTGCGTTGTTGTTCTTGGCGGAAAATGCTCAGTTTAAAAAAATCGTGGAATGCGCCTTTTTGAACCATAGCCTTCATATTATGCCAGAAAGGCCGGGTTGTCACACTTCCTAGAGCGATTTCGTGGTACAAAACCGAACTCAGGGCTGGATCTGTTTTGCCATGTGCTTTGCTACTGATCTCCATAATAACATGCCAAACTGTTTCGATAGCTCTAAATGCTAACAAAAGCTTTTGTTTTCTAAATATACTTCGTCCTCCCCGAAAATATGACAAAGAGAAGAAAAAATCGCACACTTCTTATCATCAAATTAAGTATATTAGCTTACCGTATATTTACTCTGGCATTTGTTTCGCGTGACCAACTTATGTCCCGCAGCATTTAAACTAGGCAGAGAGTATGGTATACTATTTCAGTCACATTTTTGACCGAAAAAGTGCAGGTGGCAAAAATAAACCATGAAGGAAAGTCCCTTATCACTGAAACAAGAACACCGGACACGTACACGAGCGTAGCGGAAATTGTGCGTTCTCTGCGCAGCTTTCAAAATAATTATCGTACCGTGGTCTCTTTTGTTCACTCCCGCCCCCACTGCCACACTGAACTGTTCTCATTGCGACAGCTTTTGTTTTGAAGGGCATTTTTGAATAAATATAGAGCAGGAATTTTGGTCCAGGTCATGTAATTGAAAATTGAATACCCGATTCAGAAAAGCTGCCGTATCGTGCCCGAACTTGTGAAAATATAGAATGCCAGATATGTGTAGGTAAGTTGATACTATACTATATTTTACTCAATTGTACTTTTTGCCATTCATGATAATCGCCGGGGTCGTGATCGCTAGGCCGGCTGTCATGTCACCCGCTTTCACCGGCTGTCAGTGCCGTGAATGGGCTGTCTTCACGGCCAGTAGCCAATCAGATCGCTCCAATTCAGTCCCAAGAGCTTTATTTAGTTCCCTGGTGTTCATTTACGTCGCTTTGCAAACTGCAACTGGAAGCTGTAACGTACGATGAAACCTACACGGTAGATTTTCCGGATTCGCTTCAAGGTATTGCTTTTATTACAATTTTTTTCTAATCCCGTTGTACACACTCGATATCAGGAGCTCTTTGACTCGCCAAAATGCATCAAAACGTCGCTGAACACATATAAATATGGTTGTGCTCGTACACACTTTGAGAATGAAATTTTGTTCTTTTCGGCATTATTTTGAAACTTGAAGTTCTTAAAATTCTACGAGTTGTTGTCTCGCTAGAAATGTTTTGTTTCCATTCGTCGGTAGTGCTCAGTAAGATATAGCGAAAATGTAGCTTGCCACAGGGGAGCGAAGGAGTAGAAACGATGAACACGCATTTCTTTGTCAACGGCACCTGGCCTTCATTGTGAGTTGGAAATGAGCTTATGTACTTCATAATTTTGCCATCCGCGAGTTAAGTTAAACGAAGGCAGAGCTTTTACTGGAATAGTTCTGTGTGCTACTCGAGGCTTAATATTTCAACGTGGCCAAACGGTTGGTGTGTATTTTTATTTTATCTTGAACATATTGTGTTTCGCAGGGTACAACCACCCGTCCTTCCGCTGAATTTTTTATGCTTTACCGAAATGTCCGACTTTTCTCGTTTTAAATGAGCGAGTTTGTCTGTCGACTCCGTTTAAACCTTTGTAGGAATCTCATGTCTTAAGCGCTACTGACTGTTTAATGTCATTTTCGTTTATTCCTCGAAATTTACCTTGCTTTATCGAGCCCTTGCAAGTAAAACGACAGCGAATCGAAGATGGGAGCTAGGTTAGATGCATGTACAATTTCGAATTGTGTGATGTGTTTTCAGCGCGTAAGCTTGTCAGCTCGGATCTCTCATTTGAAAGTAAATTTTATTTTTCAGACCTAGGGCCAATAAGTATCATTTCACGTTGAACTAGAGGATTATAAATTTACCGTGCAGGAAAACATGAATTCTAGTTGACATTTTTGAGTTGTTTCTGTGATCGCTGCTCAACCGCAAGAATTGCATTTCAATGAGTTTCGGACCCTCGCTGGGTGTAATTGAAGAACTTGAAAGAACGTAGATTTAAAAGCATTAATGATTTCGTTGTCTGGGAAATAAATTTTTATGCGGATATTTTTTGCTTTCTTTCAGGGCGCCGCGACGTCAACCTGACGCCACAGGAACTCGCGGGAAATACGTTCTTGTTCCCGCCATCCAATAGTTCGGCCACCGACTTATCAGCAAAGAAATGCTGAAATTTTTGGCTCTCAAGTTCAAGAACCAATCCATCAATGAAGTCAAGCCTTATGAGCCACAGGTAAAGAAGTTAACGATTCCTTTCTTCACAATAACTGCAGTGTTGACACGAGCGCATTTGTTCTTATAGCTGGTATCATAGACGCTGGGTAAGCGTATTTTTTAATTTCTTCTCGTTAGTAAGCTTTTATATTTTTCCAGGTATTTTTACCGGAAAATTCTGTCCTGGAGGAGAGTGCAGACGAAGATGACGAATTGAGGGAGATAAATGCAGGTAATGGAATAAATACGTTGCTCTGTTTTATTCAATCACAACATCGATATCACTGATATTTGTCGTTTTCACTTTACCCATCAGCCGACAAAGCACTCTACAACAACAACATCCACGAGGAGTCTTTAAAGATCAAGCCATCTTTCGCAGGACAAGTTGAACAGGAGGCGGCAAAGGAGAATATCTACACGGAAAGAGACAACAGGGAAGAAAACAGAGGTTTTTTGCCGATAGAAATTCCCGCTAGAGAAAGTAGTGCCGCGGAAAAGCGAAAGTGGTCTCAAGTGAACACTCACAAGCTGCTTCAACAGTTCGCATCTGGCAACGACAGTTCGTCAAGCGACGATGAAATCAAGGAACTTTGTTCTAAAAAGAGTGGGTCGCTGGTACTTAGCTCAAGTCCGCCTGGCAAAGTCACAGTTTTATCTAAACATTCTGCGTTTTCTGCAAGAGTGAGGCCAACGGCATACACAAGCGAGGGTCACTCTAGGAAAAAACACCGGGTTGTTTTCGCCGAAGATGATGGATTTTTCTCTAGGCCGTCATTAAACTTTGAGAAGATGCAACAGGTAAAGATTATAAGGCGTAGGTTTGGTCGGAACAATAACTTTTATTGTTTTAATATTTCTGTCTACTCGTGCATGTAAATGTGGTGTTGCCAGTGTTTATTCTAATGATTTACATGGATGCAGTGTAAATACCACAATTGTGACGCCTAAAACCCTTTTGAAATGACCTACAATGAACTGCAGCTTCTTTTTGATGCATTTGTTGAGAAGCGTCAATATTCAAGGCCCTGCCTACTTGGTTATTTCCAAAGACACGCGTCGAATTGTGGTTGAGTGTTATTTCCATTGGCCTCGTGAGTTCTGTTTGTTTATGTTCTCGCGACGGGTAACCTGAGATGTGCTGGGGTTACGTGAAATGAGAAATTCCTGTGCAAAGAACCTTTTGTGTTTCAATGTCAGGCTGATGCAATTTGCTGAAATGCTTTGTGTTAGGATTGATAAGATTCAAAGCTGATTGGCTGACAAATTGAATAGGGATTGAAGTTGTGCTCATTAGTCTTATCAAGTTTTACAGCATAGAGAGTTACATGAGAAGAAATGACCAAGAAACAGTAGAAAAAAAAAACTTTTAGGTGGTGCTCAAGATATCTATCTCGCAGATAATTAGTAAGGGGCCTTGTCTAAAATGATAATACCTCTTGAGGTCTGGAATTCCCTTTGTCCCAAAGTGGTATGAGTAGAGTAGGCCAAATTTCAAGCATCCAGTAACTGAATATTCTTTATTAGTACATACTAATGGAAGTCCATTAGAATTTGATTGGTTCCTTACTGGCTATATACCCTGACAAAACATAATCACATGCAATGTTGCCTTGAAAGGGGAGAATGTTTCAAATATTTAAATTAGTATGTCTTGGTCTTAGAACCTAAGGGGAACAAAGTAGTCACCTTGGCTGTCAGTGGCTGAGTATTTCCCTATGACCTTGGGTTGTTAATTAAGTAGACCACAACTTTGCACAGGTTGCTCTTAATCAACTTAAGTGTTAAACTGTCGTTTAAGATGAACTTCAGCCCCAACACAGAGACTAAGTAGGGCTTACGACATGACTAAATTGTTAGGAAAACAAATTATTTGTTCTGAAAAGGTCTCTTTGATTGACTGAAATTCTCTGTTCCCTAGAAAATAAAGAAGCACACACATGGCCTGTCAAGACCGAGACCAGTAAGAATTAGGGTAAGTTATGTGCCAGCTTAATCCTCTAAGAATAATCTTCTTTCTGTGTATTGTCAGCTGTCAAGTCACAGATCCACCAGTAGTAAGAGTGTACTTGTGACAAAAATGTGCACAGTGCTGTACATGTTCTGAATAGCAATGGATGATTATGCAATATGCTTTACATTGGATAATTTTAACCTAAACAATGCATGCCAGACATTCAATGGTTAATTTACAAAAGGCCTTGGCAAGATTCTGTAAAATCCCATACTTATGTAAACAAAATTTTGGGAGTCTTGTATTTGTATTCACAAGGACTATTTTGTGTGGGATGGATATTCCGGAGTTTCGTTAAGGGCCAGGGAATAGGTAGATTAACCAGCTGTGAGGATGACTTTGCCCACCTCATTTGACTTCCAAGAGGAAAGTTTTTCAGTAGTAGTTCAGCTCAAAAAGTTTCTCCTAGCTGCCTGTCAAAACCAGTTGCCCTCCTGCTGAAACGTTAATGAAACCCCTGGATACTATAAAAGAAATTGGAGTTAGAATGCCGGGCTATATATATGGAAATCTTTCCAAGATCTTTTGTTTCAGCATATACAAAGATACGATTTAGGCCCTAGCTATTTAACTCTATATTTTTTTAATTTTTGTGGCTGAGAATGGGTATACAGCGATGACCCTTGGCCTTTGCTAGTTGAGCTCCTGTGAGGCTTTGTAAACACAATGACATTGTCACCTTTTCTCAAATATTGTACCTAGTCAATATCGCCTATACCACCACCTTGTGTTTACATAATCTGACACAAACACTTGAGTTACTTCAGAGAAGTTGAAAGTACTTATTGTAAACCTTTGTTTGCAGCTTGGGGTTATTCAAGTGTTTGTGTCAGGCTGTTATATATAAACATGCACACAGTTATCATAATGATTATTTAATTTTTAAAATTATTATTGTACCCATGGTGTTCTGTAAAAAATGACGTACTCTGTAATTTCCTTTGCGGGCTGTTTGTGACAAATCTGAGAGATACACATCTAGATCTGTTAATATAAATGGCAAGTGTGTTATATTACTCATCAGCAATATGACAAATGCCAATTCCCAGCTTGTTTTAAATAGCCTTCCCTGTTTCCATCTTGTTTTCCCTACAGAGTATCTCTAATGGTAGACATAGTCGTGGTTGTGACCCAGCTGTGTTATCCTTCAAGCCCATCCAGATGAACCCATCATTCAGTCTTGCGCCAGTGGAAGAACCCGGCTTTGCCTATTAACTTGTTACAGCTGGTGTGTTTCCAAGCTGTAGTTGGCAAGTACTACATATTCTTACCAAACTCTGGATCCTTCTACAAGTCATGTGCGTTGCACACAGAACTTTAAAAAGGTAGACAACTTGGACACAAGTGAGATGCCCTATGGGTCTTAACCCACCGTGTGTGTCGTGACTGTTTGCCTACAAATGCAGAGGAGCCATGAGGTTTTATCAAGTTGATGTCAGTTTACTGAGCTTTGCATGTGGCATCTTTAGACTCGGAGAGCAAAGTTAAATATCATTAACTCTTGGTTCAATATATAAGGTTGCTCAATTCTTTAGAGCAGTTAAATATGCCGTATATGTATAAATGAAAGTTTTTGTGTAATTGGTCATTTGCTGGTTGCAAAACCCTGTGATACCGAAATAGTAAACCCAGAAGATAGCCAAATGGACAAGGTGGTCTTGTACTGGTGACCAGAGACATTTTTCACAATTTCAGCACCTTGTCTTGGCAATTTGTTTCATTCTGTTGATTGGTCGCCCTTGGCTAGCCATGTGAAGTAGAAAGTTGACAGAAGGAAAGCAATGTTGCGGCTAACATTTTATCAACTATGATTGATAACTTGTCATCTGCTTCTGTTTCAAAAATGCCCACGACTGTCTTTTGGTTTGTGCAGCATTCCTTTATCTTGGACAGGCCTACATTCGTTGTGGTCTAAAATGATAGCAGGTAATTCTCGGCAAAAGATCTGACAAGTTGAACCCTTACAAAAACTTCTTTAACCATTTTACAACCCTCCGAGCCTTAGCACTACCAGTGATCAGCTTATTTCTTCTCTATAAGTCATCATTAGAAAGTCTTGCATGTAGGTTACTTCTAGCAAGTGATCGACAGAGAAATCATTGTGCGTTTGTTCTAACCAGTTCTTCGATAGTGTTTGAAAACTGTTTTACATGAAAAGTGTTTATGACTAAATTCAATACTGAACATGGCTAGTTTGGTGGCAGTTTGTTATCTCAAATGAGGGAAGCAGGCTTCCGTCACCCTCTGTGTGGGATTGCTGGTAACAATGGCAAGCTACCAATCAAGCTTTGTTGTATTGTCGGAATGCCCTAAACATCAAAGTGGTAGAATTTTTTGTGATGGAATATCTGGCAGAAGTAATAGTAACTCTACTGGAAATGAAGATTGGGGGAGACTGAGATAGATATTTCATACTTTATGTCAAATTTCAGTCCAGCTCAATAAAGCATGGAACATTAAATATGACAGAAACCAAGAAAATATAATGATATAATAATACAGTAGAATAAAGCAATTTCTTAACATGACTTTAAGCAGCTTTCAGTCTCCCTCAGACTTCAGCTGTAGTCTGTTATTAAGTTACCATGAACATTTTTTGTGTTTGCTTTCATCTGATGGTAAAACTCTTACAGTACTCGCTTTAGTTTTAACACCTGGGTTGACAAAGCCAAATTTTTACCTCCTACGTTGTATATATGTTGGCAAGATGATTATCCATGTCGCATTATTTTGGGAAGTGTACATCACTTTGACTGTATCTTGTTAGGTTATTCTAATGAGGTTTTGTATTACAGACTCGGTTGTTAAAAGCATTATTAAGCTAATTCATAACAAGTCTGAATGTTGATATCAGTTTTGTAACCTTTCTGTGAGGGTTTCTTTTGTTTTGGTTTTATTTCCTGCAGTACAGTTTTGATGTTGATCATGTCAAACTGAACAAAACATTTAGCAACAAGAAACACTTTTATACCAGAGAATTTTCAAACCATGATCACTTCTTGACCGTGATTTGAGCAACCTGGCCCAGGGATGTAATTTGTTTTGATCTGAACTAGCTTGTATTTTTGGTAAATTGTATATTTGAATTCATGAAGGGTCACTTTATAAGTGCGTGGTCACTGATGATTTTGAAGTTCTGTGGTTATATTTTTTCCAACTGTACCAACCATTTTTCATGTTTTACCAGTCAAGATTACCCACATTCAACATCATAACCGCTTTATGTGAATAATGTAAATCTGATCGGGTGCATTTCATCACGTTCACCGCGTAAATCCAGTGTTGTTTTGGGGCATGTATACACTCCAATGTATATACTACAACCATCGAAAGTTTGTTTGTTTATGCGTGCCTGTAGACATAGATCTAGCCCGGGTTGTTTGAACGGTGGATAAGGCTGTCCTCTGGAAAAATCACTATCCAGTGGAAAGCATGGTTTGTTTCATTAACACTTATCTGCTAGATAGTGATTTATCCTGTCCTTAGCTCTTTTTTTAGCATTATCCATCTTTCAATCAACTGGGGCTTGACATTAGAGAGTGTTGTAAGTCTTCACATTTTCTTTCTCACAGAATAGCCATGGAATTGTTTTGGCTTTTTCACTTTAGACACTTCTTTAATCTTTTACCCTAACATTTCTTTAAAGTCAGGTCTATATTTTCCAACATTATTTTTTTCATACAGCAGTAAAAGTAGGCTGTATTTCTGCACATCACACCCATAATTTGTTTCTGCTAAGTGAAGCCACTTTAAGTTTTGGTTAAGAGAAAACAGCCATGACAACAAGGTCTTGTTAAATATTCCTCTTTATCTGATAGTTTGTTGACTTGAAGACTTAATATTTATCTACTTAAGTATATTTATACAGATATTTTGTACATATGTATTTTATAACTACAAAAGAGTAAGTCAGATTATCTGAGAGTTTGAAACTTAGAAGAGTATTTATTCGGACTGAGACGTACATGTACATTGTTTGGTGTATAACGCAACCTAGATTTCAGCAAGAGTGTTTTTTTTTTGCCTCTAAAACATTAATAATATTAAAACGTGTTTTACAATACCTGTCTCATTGTGATTTATTCTTTACTGTGTTCTCGGTAATATGATATGCATGTTTTGGCCTTTAGAATCATTTTTTTCATTTCTGTCTTCTTAACCAGATAGCATTAAATAATTTTCTTTTCTTTTCTCTTCCACTTGCACTCTTTTAAAACTAATTAGAAATACATCATACTCTATTTTATTATAGTTGAATGCCTTAGCTAAATACTGGATTATTTTCCAGGATGTATCACCCAATTGTGCAGGATTTAAGAATATAGCCAGCACAAAATAAAAGTTCCACACACTGATAAAATTCTAAAATAGTCTTGGTAAAAATCAAACTGTTTAATCTTCATCGTTTCTTCTTCAAAGGAGCAGGCTTGGCTTTTATGTCTTTGCATTTTGGTATGTGTCTTTCAGCTGTAGCGGGATTGAATTTCCTCTCACAGTGTGGGCACTGAACATAGTCTGGGTTTTCTGTTGGAGGGGGAGGCTCATTGCTCTGTCCCTTTGCGTAACGGATAGCTTTGATAAAATTTTCATGCTGAGCTCTCCAGTCTGCTTTGGGCTGAAGTAAAAATAAATGAGATATAAGTCATTTAATTGCCTTGTGGTGAGATTCTCCTCCAATAGGTTTTGGGCAGTTCATGTAAATTATGGCCCCACACATTTCCAACAGCGTGTGTATTTTGGAGGATGGTTGTACAAATGTAAGTGTTTGTAGCTCTCTGATACAGGCTGATGTAGGCAAAACGAAAAGTCTGCATATAAGCTAAGTCAGACCGGTGCTTATTCCGGTTGCAGCAGCATAAAGCGACTAGGAGTATTTCTACTCCCTCCTGGATGGGACGCCGCCAGCCCATCGCAGGGTTACCCCCAGCATTAAATTTGCTGGTACCCATTTATACACCTGGGTTTAGAGAGGCACTGTGAGAGTTAAGTGTCTTGCCCAAGAACACAACACAATGTTCCTAGCCAGGGCTTGAACCCAGACTGCTCAATCTGAAGGCAGGCGCACATAGTGTATGAAAATAAATAAAATATATAACATACCCTTTTCTTCGGTTCCTCCAGGTATTTTCCGCTCTGTACATATTTCTCAAACTCGGTACCGGCATTTCGGTGCTTTCTTGTGTCAAATACCTTCCGTTTGGAGTTTGTAGTTTTTGCACACACTTTTTCATGCTTGGCGAGCCTTTCTGATGCAAAATTACGCCCACAGATAGAGCAGGGGGAGACATCAAGTGAAACCTCATCAACATCCTTAGTTGCTTCCTCATAGAAATTATTGTAAGCATTGTCATGAATGTTCTCAGTTTGATCAAGTTCATCCTGAAGTGCTTGAGCAGGAGGGGGAGTGTCTTTTTTCACTTGTTGTTTGTTGTGTTTTGGCACCTTCTTTGAAACTGTTCTCTTGATTTGTTTAGAATCTTCCACAGACTCATTTTGCTGAGGCAAGATGGCATGCTCCTCTAAACTGTGTTTTTCTGCCAACAATCTTTCATGCTCTTCCTTTTGCTGTTTCTCTTGTTCTTCCAGTTCTTTCCTCTGCTGTTTTAACTTTTCAAGTCGCGATTGCTCCTCTTGTATCTTATTAAGAATTTCATTCTCCCTCTGGGAAAGAGACAACTTGGATTTCTGTTTGTGTTTTTCCAGCCGCTCCATTCTCTCTCTGTCTTGCTCCATCTGCCATTTTTGGAAATCTGTCAGTTTATCATTATTAACATTATCCTCTTGATTCATAGCTAATAATTTTTGCTTGCTTAGTTGCCTTTGCTTCAGAGCTTTTGCTTTAAGCTTACTTAAATTTGGAGGTACACTGCTATAATCTGTAAGGGTACTCAGGGCATCATCATAATCACTGACAGATTCTTCAGCACTTGGGGGTGGTAATGGAGGCTTTGATCGTTTTGTGTTTGGTTTTCTCTCAATAGGAGGTACTGGCATGAATGGGCCTGAAGTCTCAAAATCGTCACCATCATCTTGTACCAGAACAGAATGAGTTTCATATCTTTTATTAGGAGTAGGAGGCTTTTTTCTTGCGACATTAGAGCCACCCTTGCTTACCGGAGGAAGGGGGTCTTGTTTATCTATACCCTTTGTCCTTTTCCTTACATTGACGCCAATGTTTCTTGTCTGAGTCCTTTCTGAGTTTTTTGAATACAACGGTTTTTGTGGTGATGGAGGCTCCTTTTTCAAACTAATTCTTTTCCCAGCCGACACATGTGTTTTTGAAACTTGTTCACTTTTAATTATGCCTTGTGAAAATGTGTCCTGTTTTTGCTCCTTCACCTTTTTGAAATGTGATTCAATGGGGGGTAGTAGTTCAGGATTTTTCTGTCCTTTTCTTGTAGCCTCCATTGCTCTTCTCTCTGCAAAGAATTCTCGTACCATCCCTCCACCATTATTGCCTTGTTTTAGACTATTTTCTTGTTGAACAACTCGCAACTGATTGATCTTCTCTTCTCTTTCAAGTTGAAGTTTCTTGCTGTAATCATTTCTGAGTAATTCCAGACGAGATAACCTCTTTTTCGGGGCACTTCTATTGTGGCTCATGTTGTAATTTGCTTGGGAAATATTTGCTGAGACTGACTTCATAGTATCAGGGACATGAGAAGAAACCTCTTCATTTCTGTTGTACTGACGCAGTGAACGCGTTGGTGAGCTGTCATAAAGGATCTGCGCCATGAAGTTTCTCACTTAATCTATGGTAAATTAGAAGTTAAAACAAATGTAAGAATCTTAAACATTGATTATTCCAATGGCAATCAGTTTCAAGTGACAGCCTCACCAAAATTGCCTCAGTTGTCTTTGAAGACAAAGGAGAACTGAGTGCAAGAATGATCACAAGAGCCCCTATGTGGTTATAAGTTTTTGTAGAAAGTTGTGAACACCTCACTGCTGATTGAGAAGGCCATCATAAAGTGATAATCATTACACTTCTTATCAGCAGTGGGGGTTGACAACTTTCTTTCATATTTGACTGAATCTGTTTTTTTAGTCATCAGTAAAACCTCTACAGATTATAAAATCACTTTAGCCATTGAATTAAACTGTCAACTAAAGGAAAGACGGCATTCCAGCTGATGGAATGTGTCAAACGACGTGTCCTTTTCCCAAGTTTTGGTGGAATCAATATTACCTTATTATGTGAACCTGTAGGATTGCTTTGTGCCTTGACATGATAGTCTTCTTGTTAGAGATTTTCATCAACTGAAGATAAACTCACTGTTTGAAAACCGGTCATATTTTCAAAATTTGTTGTTGTTAGGTAAACACAGTGGGTGTTGACATGCACCATCACTGAAGCAGAATCAATTACACCGCACCAATAAACAAAAAGACGGACATTCTGAAGTGTCCCTGCGGTGTTTGTTTTCGTAAACACTCCTTGTTTCTTGAGGCTTGAATAATCTCAACAAAATCAACGAACACAGAGATAGAGTTCTGAGTACCAAAAGTATTTGTGAAATATTTCATTAGGGCTGGCTTCCGACATTTATTGTAAACTACAACAATGATTTTCCGAGTGTACGTGCCTATTAGGCATTATATGTTTCGGATCAGTGAATCTGTTGGGTTTCCAGGTTCTTCAAAATGGCACTTGATTAAAATCGAGAGCAGTTGATAAAATTTCTCAGTTTAAAATACTGAAAGGTCTAATCCGTACGGATACAACATGAATTCACTGATTCCAGTATGTCTCTACACGTTTCAGAACTCGCGTGTAAATAAAATCAAAGTTTATAGTGGCACGTGTGAAACATTTTCCGTGATTTGTCTTTTTAATTCTAAAGCGATCTCTTTCAACAAATCGAACTTATATTCACGTTTGCTCGAGGGCTTCTCGTGATTCTGATAATTAAGTACACGTTTAGAAAATCGTAAAGAAAAATGTTAAGGAAAATCAACTTTATCGTTGGGGTGCGCTGTATTGTTCATGCACGATCCGAGTGGTCAGGGAGAAATCACGAAACTAAGGTAATTTAATTCAACCAATTTTTTTCATTTCATCGTGTAAAACGAGCTAAATACATGTAAGAGATACCCACCTCTAAGCACAGATTGTTTCCTCTTTAAATAGCTTCAAAACTGTTCGCGAATTTGTACGACGATCTGATCGCAAGTACATTATTCTTACATGTTTAGTGAATTATTTTTACATCCGATTGGCGTTGCTATGTAAATAAGATATTCGTTGCTAGGTAGTCGTTGCTATAATCATTCTCGGTGTCTTCCGTTCCCTAGCAACGTTTTTAATTCGAACCCAGTCTTCTCAAAACGGCTCATCCAACATGGCGACCTCTACGCCAAAAAAGTTCAAGTCGCCAAAATCTCAGAAAACTCCATCCAGAAAAGAAGTAATTTCGCAGTCCACCTCTCCGAAATCATCTCCCAACAGAAATTTGTCGGATCTTGCTAAAAGGCTAAGAGACTGTTGTGCTACTTGGCACGAGCACGTGCGTAGATGGTCCAAATTGAACGAACTGGGAACATCATTTGCTAACAAATTGGTTAATTTGCAGCTTCAAAAAGAGTAGGTACAACATTTATTTGTTTCCAGAATTGAAAACTTATGTTTACTCTAATGCATATTTATAACATAGATAGGACCCTGCGCGCGCTCTGATTGGTCAAAAACCTATGTTTTATCAAAGCAAAAAACGTAAAAAAGCGTGTTTTATTGTTTTGTGCGCGTGAAATCTATATCATAAAGCAAATGAAAAAGCCTAAGTCGTGTATTGCACTGTCACAAAACACTCCGGACATTTGAGAACGCTCGAAAACATGAGCCGCAGGCGAGTGTTTTCTACATTTCCCTCGTGTTCTCAAATGCACGTCGTGTGTTATCAAAGTGTAACACACGGCTTAGGCTTCTTTATTTGTTAAATAAAGAATGATGATCTGTAGGGGAACAGTAAGTGTACGAAATGTTGCAGAGAAGTTGTAATAATGGGCAAGTATGCTGCTGAGTAAATATGGCGTCATCATTGTCTGTCTCAGTGGAGAATTGGGCTGTCGCTTCTCTCTCAAGCTTACGTTTGATTAATTGAATAAATTTATTATATGGCTAGCTTCGTGAGCGTGCAAGATGAATCAAATCCTGCACTGTGATCGGCTACCCGAGCAGGCAAGATGGAGCTATCTTGCCTGCCCGAGACTACCCGCCTTGTACCACAAGAAAAATTTCCCCAAAAGCCATATAATAAATCCTTTATTGACCAAGCTTGTTTGTCAAGATGGCTTGATATTGGCCTCGTTCTTTTTTTGCATGTTTATACAAAAAAGAACTTGGCCAATATCCAGCCATCTTGACCTCACACTTGGTCAATAACCCATACTTATTTACTTATAAGCTCATTACATTTTTGGTGAATAGATACCATGCTGTCGAGGAAAGCTCCACACTTGCTCTAGCAAACGACCAAGACTCGGCCTTTAAACTTCAAGAGGAAATTGCAAAGGCTTCTCAAGAACTTTCAAGAATTTACGGTTCTTTGGTATGGACAGCGATCTTCTTTTAACCTGCTTTATTAGAATGTTCTTAATCAGACATTTAAGAAGCTGCATTGCTTGCAGTCTCATTTTGGTCGTCACACAGTGCTTCTTCCTGCTGAGTGATGCATTGCAAATGTACGACAACTTGGTCTATCACTCACACAATGACTTTATACCTGATAAGCCTTACCACTCACCTCAAAAAGAAGCCCTCCAAAAACCAGTTGTTTTATTAAGTTCGTTTTCGGCAGGAGGGCAACTGGTTTTCACAGGCAGGATGAATTTTTTCAACTGACCTTCTTTCTTAGAAAACCTTTCCTCTAGATGGTCAAACCAGGTGGGCAATATCATCTTTGCAGCCGGTCAATTTGCCTGGTGCCCAGGCCCTAAATGAAACTCCTTGCTCAAGACATCAGGTACTGCAAATACCCCCTCCATCCACACAAATAGAAGCCCATGGTGTAATATTCAGTTCTGGGTCTCAAAGAAAGATACATGTAAACAATGTATTGCTTTTGATTTACTTGAGAGGTCTTATTTTGTACATGTATTTGTATTTGTGTCCTGACGATGATTTCGATGTTTATTTAATGACTGTAGGACTTGTTTTGTTTCACATAGTAATGTTTCCAGTGTTACAACATTTTTTTTGAGACAAAACGTCCCTTTCAAATATGAACCTTGAACACTCTTCTTCTGCTAATGTGTCCCCAAACCCCCAAGAGCCTTCTAAACAAGTGTAAGCATATATACAGCTTGTGCATTTATAATCAGAATGTTACTGTATGTTTCAACACATTCTTTGCCTGACAACTGTTTGTTTCTATTAGGCTGATTTACACTCAAAAATGGAAGCTTTAGTACAGAACTTTCATGCAATGCGGAAACTACAAGCTATTCAAAGAAACAATGAAGACAGATCAGACAACCAAATCTTCAATACCTGGACTATTGAGCATTTTTGTAAGTATTTCATCATTCATATGTATATTAGTGACATATGGCAGCAAAAAGTAATTATGCGACCCATTATGGAAGGAAGTTCAGGCACCAACAGGGTCACTGACTTGTTGTCTTGGACAAAACAGTTAGTTAATGGTGCAATTTGGTCTCAAACAAGCTATGTCACAAGTTTAATGTTATGTTGCATCAGAATTTTTTTATAAATTCACCTATTTTTACAAATACTGTAACCGCCACCTGGTAAGGTCAGTTGGTAGAGTGCCAGTCTGCTGTGCGGAAGTCTTCTTGGATAAGGACTATAAACTGTATGCCCTGTCCCCTGCATCTTCAGTGCTACATGGTTAGCAAGGGACGTTAAAGAACCCACACACTTATCGAAGAGAGTAGGGCACGCAGTTCCCGGTGTTGTGGTCTGGCTTTGTTTCACGGGTTGGTGCTTCACATAGGGTTAACCTCATTGCACCTTTCCCCCTTGGACAAAATTGTCCAAGAAAAATAAGAAGAATTGCTTTGACTATGAATGTAGTGTTCCTCAGTCATAGTGTTGCTTATTTATTTTTGTTTTGTTGATGATTCAGTTCTTGTGTTTTAGTTTTTGATTTTCAAAAACTACATGTACATGTTTGAGATTTAGTTCTGTCAATAATCTGTATCTATGTATATTAAGAGAGAATAAAAACTAGAAACTTAAAAAGTGTTGTAACATACAAAACTGTACAACGTTATGATTTGTCGTAGCACCCTCCTTCAAAATAAGCAATCCCAATTGAGTGCCATTAATTCAATAAGCACCCTCCCTTGAGCTACCAAAACAAAATAAGTGCCCTGAAAGCCAACTCAAATCATTACAGGTTTACTACAGCAGTGTAACGTCGTAAATAAGAAGTAAGCTTTGATGATGAAACTATAATGAGTTTACTTTTTTCCAGGGGATGCATCACAGAGACTTTTAGATTCATTTACCAAAGAACTTTTTTTGAAGGAGAGACTTGTAACAGAATTTACCTCCTGTAAGAACAGAGATCAGCTGATGGTGTATCTGTCGCTGTGGCTACATGAGCCACTTTTAAGCGATGATAATGATGTCCTCTTAGAAAGCATGTTGATTGAAACGGAGTTGAGATGACAGCAAAGTCATGCAAATGGAAAATAATTTGTGTAATTCCACAAACAAGGTGTTACAACTTGGGTAATTTACTGATAGTTACAGTTGGTCCAGTTAGGCTGCTGGGCCTGGAGTCCAGTTGTGTAATAGTTTATTCTCATTGAAGAAGATCGATGGTTTGACTTTTACAATGTCTGTACTTCCTTGAAATACTGCTGATCATATAACACCTTGTAAGCTGGGCACAATTTGCCTAACACCTTGTAAGCTGGGCACAATTTGCCTAGTTCCTAGGCCTCAGTATTTTTAGATAGTCAGTCTGTTTAGGTTGTGAATGGAGTCACTGAACTTTTAGTGAAATAAATGGACCAAGAAAACCTAAGAGAAAGCTGTTTATTATATAAACACCAGTGAAATACCAGGTGAGCTTTCGAGCATGAACATGATATCTTCACATGTGAAAATAACATGTTATTCGTCTGGCCTTCGCAACAATTTTTGGAAAATCTTCGGAAATCTTCAGAAAGTGGTCGGAAATCTTTGGAAAATCGTCGTCATTAGTGTGTTTATATAATAAACAGAATATTTGTGGATATGAATTTTATCTTCTCGTGTTCAACTCCATATCTCACTAGTTTGTTGCGCTCACTCGTGAGATATCGAGTTGAACACTCAAAGATAAAATTCATATCCACGCATGGTCATGTAATATCCTTTATATAGAACATGGCAAGGAACAGTCTACATACCCCCCTCCCCCAACTGAATTCCTTTGTAATTTCTAATTGGTACAGACAATCATTACTTGCAACTAATGCCTCATAACAAATTTTATTGCTTTTTCACAAGCAAAAAGAGCAGTCAAAAGTTCACAAGGGACCAAGCCTGAGATAGTTAAATAAATAAGCTTTACTACTTTCTTCTCTTGATATCTGTTTTACCCAATTGATTATAAATTGATGACAACGGTCATCATTACCCAGGGGTGAAGACTTTCTATAAGTTATACTTTCCTACTGTGAAGTTGGTTTTATTGACTTTTAACAAGTCTACAGGGGTGAAAAGGGTTCTTTTACACAGTGAAAGAAGAGCTAGCTCAGTGCCTCAGCACAACAATAATTATTGTTTACTTAGTACCTTTTAAAACAGAAATCTTGAAATAAAAGTCTACATTTATCTTTATCTGACGGTCCTATTTATACACAAGTCTAAGTAGATTCATCCCTTTCTTCCTTTTGATTTTCTTTGTCATTTTCTTTTATACTCTGAGAAGCGCCTGAAGTAGGGGATGCCCCAGCTCTTTGAAGTAAACTTGATCCCAAAGAGCGTGGACTGCCTCCACTAAGAAGTCGGCTTGACAATGAGCTGCTTATACTGCTAAGGGTGCTGGTAATACCACTTGTCTGACGACGTGACAGCACTGGTCTTTCAAGCGGTGCATCTAAAATTGGGATGTTGTCAAGAGCTTGCACTTCACAGGATGCCCAGTCTGGTATCTTGTTATCTTGTATGTATCTCTCTTTAGTTACTGAGCGGTCTGCCAACACTTCAAGAGCACCAAATATTGCACCTAGAAAACCACACTACAATAAGCTTGGGAATGAAGGATTTATAAAAAAAAAAGTTGCAAAAATGAGATACCTCCAAGCCATGATGTACAGTTAGGGCTGACAGGTGTCCGATGCATTTTGATGACTTTTATAAACAAGTTCTCCTTGTATTGAGGTGACTGGAGTAAACAGTAAATCTCTTGCAAAAGACGGTGCCTAAACCAAAGAAATCAGAAACATCAAGTTAGCTAATATTACACCTGTAATTGTCACATAGGTACATGTAAAACTTGGGCGACTGCAACTAACTTGTTACAACCAGTTTCCTGGCGCATAAATAGATTAATAATTATTATAGCATGAAATATTTGAAAATACTTTTTGCAACATTATTTGTGCTTGACCAGTACATTTAATTTAATGTCAAATTAATTTTGGTTATGGTAATGTACAGTTTTACTCTTCATTTGCATTACATGTACATGTATAGCTTTAACTCTACAGAATGATATACAACACACTTAAAAAGTTATAGATAAATATGTTATAGATAAATGGGACTTACTTAAACCCTGGTGTCATAACTGTTCCTCCAATAAGAACTATGTTTTCTGCCAAAGTTTTCCTGGTGTCAATGGGACACTACAAATCCAAGTCGACATTATAAATGTTAATGGTGGAACAGAGAATTAACTCTGAAGTGTAATTTAAAGTGCTAAATTGAACCCATGAATAACCCACTGGGCGTTAGCCCTAGTAAAGGGAATCAGGGAACCACACGAGGTAAAGAAAAAATCTTTTGACCTCGGTGGGAATTGGCCTTTTGACCTCGGTGGGTTATTCATGGGTTCAATTTAGCACTTTAAATTACACTTCAGAGTTAATTCTCTGTTCCACCATTTGTGTTCATAGTGCTACGCGGCACAACATTCATTATAAATGTTAGATAGTTTTATATGACTGGGGAAATTACTCCAGCAGGACTGGCTGAAAGCAGACCAATTTTTTGTTAATTTTTTTATTGCACTGCTGTGCAAATTAACATGTGTATGTTTGTAATTTTCTCAGTCATATAATAAATTAGAAATCACATGAAGGGCTCCAGCAATTAAGGATTTACACTATTTACTATAATATTTGAAAATTCTTTCATATTACACTAGCCTAAAGGCTTGTGCAATTTTGAGAGAAGTTTGAAATATCACTCAGAGTGTACTATAAATCCTTAATTGCACTTGCATTCATACGATTACCTAACATATAATTATTACCACAACTGCAGTAATATATAGCGAACATCACTTACATGTAAAGGTAAAAGTTTAAATTGGGGCAAACATGTACCTTGAGTATGGAATCCAAAACACATGTTGCAATGGATTTTTCTTCCTCATCGCCATCAAACAGAATATCAAATGTCTGTTCCCTGTAAACAAAGCAGAACAATATTATCCTTTTTCAAATGAGATTTGTATACATGCCCCTCTGGACATCATTGTGTTCCCTGACTCACTTGCCTCTTCTATTATACGTCAGTGTGCCTTAAGTACATGCAAACAGGAAATTGTTCAACCTAGTAGGAATAGTCAAATCAATAATTTTACACTGCCATGAATCACACACTATTGAGCATTGCACTGTTTAACACAAATAACCAGCTAAAAAGTGACAGGCTAGTACCGCAAGGAGGGGATTGTGTTTTGTGCATATTCCTGAGACACTCTCACTACATCCTGTCCTGTCTTTGCTGTTAATTATTTTACCTGATTTGACCTTCAATTCTGAGTATCCTTCCACCATCAAGTGGATAATCAACCTTTGGCACCTGTGATGCCGGTCGTGGTTCTCCCTCAGGGCCACTGAACTTTGGTGCCACAAAGCAGGTACGCACTACAGAGTAACCACAGAAATAAAGCATACAGAGTAGATGGTGTATAAATCTTTGTTAGGGGATTAATGGTCCTGCTCTGATGCATGAGCAATTCTCATAACACTAAAACAAGATAACAGTCCGTTGCCTCCCATGAGTTGCATTGTGATTGACAAGTGCGCAAGACAAAAATTCCTCAAGAACTTTATAATGCGTGTAAAGATAAACGTCACCAATTAATGTAAAGTGTCTACAGGTCTGTTTGCTGTCAACATGGGAGTCAGCCAGCCAGTCAGTCAATCATTAACTAAAGGAGAATTCATCAGTAGTTTCACTTTCTGGGCTGTCCATATCAAAAGAACTGTGCCTTATTTATTTTTGCACTTCTGCCAGTTGAAAAGGTTTTGAGTAATCACCAAGTCAAAGAAGTCACTTGACTTGTAAGTTTACCTTTAATGTCCTCCAAAGTCTCTGTTTCAACAGCATCTGAAAAATTATTTATTAACAAATCATCACCCAGTGATCGGAGATTGACACATTCTTCACATAAAACAGTGCCGGAAAAAAAATCAATTTCTAGACTTAGGAGCAACCCACCACCCTCAAACTTATGACACACAATATCATTGTCACAAGTACAGTCTTGCTTGCATTGTTTTTAGTGTTTGTACTAGCTTATAATATACATAATATATACTACTTATTTATAACATCAGAGGTACATGTATATCAGAGCTTACTCACTCATAACAGAAGACAAGGGTTTTATTCCAGTTTCTATTTGCACAAGACTTCTGTCCATCAGCTGCTTTTCTAAATACCTGAAATAGCAAAATATTCTCTGTCATGCAAAATGCTTTTACCAGACGTTCTTTCCAATAATTTAGCCTTTTCAAAAATAACCACTCCCTTCCAACCCCTTTGTGCAAATTATTTATTTATAAGCTCCTCCCCAACAAAATAAGCCCACACGAATAGTAACTATAAAGCCTGGGCCAAATGGACTCACAAGTGGACCATGTACAGGTAGACTTAGGTCTACATGCAAGATCAAATTTGAACACAACTCGACGCAAACTTTTCAGTGTTTGTCACCCAAGTCGACGTCCATTCGTTGTTATAGCAGCCTATTAGCCAATGAAATGTGTTTTCAAGAAAGTGACCTTGAAATGATTTTTTATGACTTGCATGCACTTGCAAGGAAGCTTGTGGGTCTGTCCGCCGACCGGTTAGCTCAGTTGGTAGAGCACCAGACTGCTGTGCGGGAGGTTGCAGGTTCAAATCTTGGCCGGACCAACACTCAGGGTCTTTAAATAACTGAGGAGAAAGTGCTGTCTTTGTAATGGCATCTGCAAATGGTTAGACTTTCAAGTCTTCTCGGATAAGGACGATAAACCGTAGGCCCCATCTCACAGTACTGGTGTGGGACGTTAAAGAACCCACGCACTGTTCGGAAAGAGTAGGGGACGATGTCCCCGGTGTGATGGCTTATCACCTGGGGGCACCGGTATATCATACTGTACTTTCTCATGAAAATTGTGAACTGCGTGGAGCAGTCTGGCAAAGTTCCCCAAAAAGTGTTGTAAAGCGCATTTGATTATCTCTACATAGATAAATGCGCTACATGTATATAAATAGGAAATTTTCTTTCTTTCTTTCTTTCTTTTTTTTTCTTTCTTGTTTGGTCGCCCAGTGGAAGTCTCTATACAATTTCAACTTGTGACTATTGCCTGTACACATGGCAAGGGCTTAACAGACACTTCTGGTTGGAAGAAAGAGCTATGAAATAACTTGATCTTACTTGTGAATGGCTTGTGATCCAAGGGGAATTGTTTCAACAGCTTTCAGAATAGCAGTCCCTTCATAGACATGATGGCAGAAGCACAAACGAGTCAAGTAACACAACTTCTAAATAAACATGCAAAGTCTACAAATCTGGAGAAGGGATTCTGTTGACTCTCTGTCGGTGCATTAAAACATGATTTTATTCAAACTCCAGTTAAATAATTTATATAATGAAAAATAAATACAGATATGATAAATATATACACAATGGTATGAGTTTACTGATTAATCTTTAAATTGATGATTATTTGGAAAAATGGAAGAGCCTTGTGATTACTTTTCAGTCTCAAACTGAGGCACTTGTTGCGAAGTGAATCTAATGGCAGACTCTAACCGCCTCCTGGTTAGCTCAGTTGGTAGAGCGCCAGTCTGCTGTGCGGAAGGTCGAGGGTTCGAGCCCCAGACCGGACCAACACTCAGGGTCTTAAAATAACTGAGGAGAATATGCTGCCTTTGTAAATTCAACTGCAAATGGTTAGATGTTCAGGTCTTCTCGGATAAGGACTATAAACCGTAGGCCCCGTCTCCTGCATCTTCAATGTTACATGGTTAGCAGGGGACGTTAAAGAACCCACACACTTATCGAAAAGAGTAGGGCACGTAGTTCCCGGTGTTGTGGTCTGGCCTTGTCTCATGGGTTGGTGCTTTACATAGGGATAACCTCATGCACCTTTCCCCCTTGGACAGAGTTGTCCGAGAAAAATTGCTATGACTATGACTATGACTCTTTAACCCGTAGATAGGTCTGTGATAGGAACTGACTAATAAAGAATTTATAAACAATAGCTTCCATATGCTCTGATATCTGTCTATGGACATTATCTGTTCTATGATGGGAACAGTTTTCTGAGAGTAAAGCACAAGGAAACTTACAATAGTCAGAGCTTTGAGGAACAGATAATGTCCAAGGCATAATTTTGTGCCAAATGGAGGGTATTGTGTTTGTTATCCTTCAAATATTTTTCACAACATTTGGGACGTGTGTTTAGACCAATGACATGACAGCAAAAATATGTTATAGATTATAGTGAAATTTATAGCTTTCTACATCAGGTATTAATGTATATATTATCAAAGGATATTGGTAAGACAACTGTTTCTGTGAGGCCACAGTCTAAGACTAGCCCTGAAGGTACTCCAAGGGTAAATAGTGCCAACAAGTGATGGGGTGCAAACAATAATGATGGAACCTGTTCAAAGAGTAACAAAGTAAATGGTCAAAAGTGAGAGAAGTAGGCGTAACCTAATGATCAGATGAGTGTATAGGGTAGAGGTTAACTTGTCCTGACCAGCATATTGGTCAGGTTATAGTCTACTGATTTGTTGGTGCCATTTAAATTCATGTTCACTTGGATGAAATGAAGCACTGGCAATGATAGTACATTAATTTGCAAGTGCATTTGTTCAAACCACAAAAGGAAAGGTAACAGCTGGGATAAGTTACAGATCTCTGATATAGCAAACACATAATTCTGTCAAATACAGTGTACATGTATTAAATGAACAGACATTTTTTTATTATAAATATGCATATTTTACACAATTTCCACTACGTATTATACATTATAAAAAAGTTCAAAAGAGAAATTATTAAAATATCTCGTTAATTGGGGAATTATTTAACTACACTTTCATACCTCAAAGTGCTTGAAAAGAACTTTTGCAATTGTATTCCTCCAAAGAGTTGAGCAAAGCACAGACTCACAAATAACCACTCTTCTGTCACGTGGGTTAACAAGAAGGTAGCTGATATGGGAAAAAGTAAATTTTGTTTACAATAAATTATTATTGTTATTTTAACCTTAGTACAAGTACACAATTTATGTTTCCAAAGTTTGTTTATGTTATCATCAATAACACTGAATATTAAAATTCACAGCAACTTTAAACAAACTCCTGACTATTCCCTGACTTTGGCCAAATTATTTATTATCTATTTTTACTTTTAGTTATTATGAATCTCCTTGATTAATAGATACATGTACTAAATTCCCTACCATGAACTTTCCCTGACCTAGTAAATATTTTCAGTCTTTTTTCTGATGTTTAGCAACCCTGATCTCTGGTCTCTGTAGTGTCTGTGTTAATAGGGCTCAACTGCAAGTGTAAGACTTGTAACACTCCATTAACTTTGCAATTCTAATAGTGCTCATTCACATATCCTACTCTGACCACCTGGTTGATTAAATTAAATTCAACTCATCAACGTAAATAGTTGCTTGCTATGCTACAGTAGCTTGAACTTACTGGAAGTACACTTGATGGAGAAAGTCTCGAAGGATAGCATACAGTTCATCAGGCCTTCTATCTTGTTCATTTGTAATAACGTTCACTGTTTCTGTCTGAATAGGGAAGAAACCACAGACCATCAAAACAGTGCGCATTAAAATGTTTTATTTAATTTTGGAAATTTCCAAATTCAGTGTAATCCTGATCTTTATTTTGAACCCTTGATTTTCAAACCTTCTGATAACTGCAGTTTCGCACTTAATTTGGAACTCTTGACTACACAATTTTTCAAGGCAATTTTCATTTCCATAGGAGCAGGGCTCAAACAAAACTTGAATTCTACCCTGCAGACCAGTAACTCCCATATTTTGCCTACCCTGGGAAAGTCTTTGTTTAGTTTTATTGTGATTTAGTTTGCCGTCGGCTTGCATGGGCCCTTGTCCATCGGGCAAGTGGAAATGAAAAGTAACTTGCTGTCAAGAAGATCTACTTGTCCTTAATGAATGGATGGCCTTTTTTGAGCCCTGAGGAGGTTCGAAAAACTGCGATTCCATTACAATTGGCTAATAAGACTTTGAAAATTTCACTTCAAGTGTAAGCAATTATATCATTTATGAAATGGTACCTCTCCATTTATTGTGTGTGTGATGACACTGCGAATGATGTGACGAGGACTTGTCTCTGAAGCAAAACCACATCTGAAAACAAAAGCATAACATATTATTTAAACCTTACCAGGTAACAGTTATTGATTATAATCAAGACTCTAGATAATATCAGATTAATAACAAGGTGTGATTATCAGATTAATAACAAACGGTTGTTTCCCCTAGCTCCAGAGGAGTGCTACAGTGTATTGACTTACTTGGACAAATGTGTTATTGATTGTACTTGTCCTTCAGAGCAAACAAGTAAAACTTTAATTACTTTTCCCTTACTACTAACAAGCTCCTGAGACTTCTTGTAACAGAGGCTAGGTGGGAAATAAATTGTTACTTTCTAGTTCAATGAATTCTCAATCAAGATGTACATAAACCTCGACACTTACAGGTTGCTAATCTGTTTAAATAGTTGTTTCCACTGATTCTTTCAGTGTGACGGTGCCGGTTAGCGGCTGCCTTTGGGGGTGGTTCCCGCTTCCAGGGTTGCCATGGATACCTCCCCTTCGGCTTATGGTTACTGCTCCCCGCTAACCTTTACGGCACCAGTTCCCAAGCTCATCAATTTGTGATGAGTTTAATGATTTATTCTGATTATTGGTTCTCTGCATGCCTTCCCATGCATTTGTCACATAATTGGGGTAAAATCATGTGGGTGTCCAATTTCAGCTTTCTGAAATTGGATGAATCTACAGTATTTGCAGGTCAGTCGCATTCCAATCAAAAGATGTTCTCAAAGAATTCCCGACCTTGGATAGGCAATATTCATATTCTCAGTAAATTGGACTGGAACTAGCTTGCAACAGAGGCTAATGCGAGGAGTCATTTCAAATGCAAATGGCATTAATCTCTTTTTCATGATTATCCCCTGTACAAGTCTCCATTGCAAGCTAGTTCCAGTCCAGTACCAAAAATAGGAATATGACGCAGGTGAAACCCGGAGAACAATCTGTGTTGATAAGGTTTATACCACAACTATCCTTTGTACAATTCAGAGAGTACAGTAATTTCTTATTTTAAATCACTGACTCTGAATTGTGGATTTGTGATTTAAAGTAAACGAAGAGAATCTCGAACAATAAAATAGTAAGACATACGCAATAATCATGATCAGGTTCTATGAGCTTATAACGTTATTACTTGTTACAAGTGAAGACATAATATTTATATTACAAGGCTGGGTGTGTTTTTCAAGCTCACTGTGTTCTAAATATAAGACCCTTCTTACTTTGTATAGGCAGCCCCAATGTCGATAACAACAGCGTGCTTTTCTCCCCCAAGTCCAATAACGTCAAACAAAGGCATTATACCTCTGTCATTTCAAAGGAAGAGTTCCAAACACAGTTCAATTTGTCGCTGATGAGTCGCTGATTGCTACCGGTAACTCAAACTTTGGGAAGACTTTGGGAAAAGAAACTACCGCAAACACAACAATCAGCGGTTTCACGCATGAGTATCTCATTTCCGGTTTTCCCAGTCTTTTCCCGGCGAGGAGATTGAGCTTCCGGTTTTCAGGCTGCGCTCCCAGACCCGCTTTCTTTCAAAATGGCGGGAGAGGCTGAAAATTTCGATGTTGTGGTTGTCGGTTCTTGCATGACAGATCTAGTGAGGTAGGCTTGGTGGCAGCTATTATCATCTCCTGTAAAACCACGCGGAATTATTTTGCATAACTGTTTTCCTTTGCTCTTTTGCAGCTTCGTTCCGCGGCTCCCAAAAGCGGGTGAAACCATACATGGCGATAAATTCTTGATGGGCTTCGGTGGTAAGGGAGCGAATCAATGCGTCATGGCAGCTCGACTGGGAGCTAAAACAGCAATGGTTGCCAAAGTGAGTAACACTTGATGTCAACGAAATAAGCTGGTGATATTCTTCATTCAAGACACAGAGTACTGTGGCGACAAGCATGCAGGCATGTTCACAGTTTAAATTTTGCCGGCAAGCAAGCAAAAATGTGTAGCCATCACTACCAACATGTGTTTGGTTTTCCGAGGACCTGGTTGATAATTTCGTGCTTTGAATTGCTCTTTTTTCTAAGTTGTGTAAAAACAAATGCAGTTGTACCGTTTCTTTGTGCATCGGGTATTGTACAGTACATTTTACTATTCAATGGGGATTTTTACAAGCATTAGCAAGCTAATAGCTTACATGTTGAATACGTTAGTTTACACCTTTAATTAAGCTTACCTTTCGTTTTATTATTTTGATAATGTTGTCCAGCTTGTCGTTTTGCTTATGTAGATCGAGTAAAAATGTACGGTTTCTCCTTTCTTTTTTTGTTTTGTGTTATATTGAAGTATTTAACTGTGTAAAGAGCTCAAGAAATGGGATTGGCATTATTCAACACAAAAGGACTGCACGCCTCGGGAAGTTTAAATAGAAGTTTAGATCACTTTTAAAAACTTTTAAAATTCTTGATTTGAGTTATATGGAATACTTGTGAAATGGCTGATGGCGAGAAATCAAAATTACAAAAATAAACAGATTAAGCGAGACTTCTATTTTTTACCATAAAAAACTAGCAACGGTTTCACAACTTCTGGCGAACTGGGGCAAAAATCGACTTAGCGATCTCTGGATTGTTTTGTACAAAACATTTCCCTTGCAACTGTAAATAAACACTTCAAGTTCAACTGGAAAATAATCGATGCGTTTTGGCAAAAGTCGTTAATCTTCTGTTCACCACCATTGTGATGTAATTATTTCGATGGACAATGTCAATTGCTAAATCTCTTTTAATGATTCATTCAAGTTCTTCCTTTGAAATGCAAATTTACTTGACACCAGTCGAGCAGCTGCTTGCTAGACAGACAGAGGAAAGAGGAAATATCGTATACTCAATTGAAAACAGGCTTCCTTTTTGGGGAGTTTGTATTCATGAGTGTTTGTCTGTGTGGTTGATTGACAGTTGCATTGACAGAAGAAATATCAGGAATGTTATTTCTTTGTCAGATAGACCTACAGATGGTTTGATAGCCCCAAAAGTATTTTTAGTCCTTAGTGACAAATATTTGGAGTTAGTAGGACGGAGCCTGTGTTTTTAGTGTTGATTTATCATTCTTGAAATGGAGTGAACACATCTGTGTAATCTTCTTTGCAAGCAGATGACTTTCAACTTGGATCAGGAACATAGAATCTGTATGACAGTTCTGAGAGCCGTAATTCTATACTTTGTGGATGGACCATTAGTATTACATGGCATGACCTCACTTAAGCTCGTGTCTACTGGCATGTGAAACATACTATTCAAATCACTTTCATGCTGGTTTTAAAAAGCTCAGACAAAATGTGGCAAACAATCAATCTACACAGTAGGAACTAAATCTATAGGAGACTGCTTCTTTCAAACTTGTACTATACAATGCATCTAAAGATATTTACAGTGAGCTATAAATAAGGCCTTTTTCACTTAATTAGCAGAGAGCAGAGTTTTCTGTTTCATTGTTTACATTCTGTTCTGCAAAACATACGATATTATCATTTGTGTTATGTGTTCCTTCCATCTGATTGGTTATGAAAAGTGAAAGAAAAAAATAAATCATGGGTCAGAGTAAAAACAAAACCTCAATATTTTTTTTGAGCTTTCTCTTGATATGTTAAGTTGATTGTCTTCAGTAGCCTGCATCGCTTAAAATACATAGCCAGTGACTCTATTCAGTGAAAGCATTTAAATCCAAATACTCCAGCTGTTTTATTCCTACTGATTCAGTCTGTACTGTCTGTGAAATATGACTTTTTGTTGCATTCTGTCCCTGACAGACAGAGGGTCAGGGCAGGGTGTTTTGTTAAACGCAAACCATGCAGTTACAGTTGTCTGCACCTGGCCAGCAGATGTGCTTTAAACTCATGCTTCTGTTTTTCTCTAGGTTGGTGACGATTCCTTTGGAGAGCGATACATTGAAAATTTTAAGCAAAATGGTGTTAACACAGGTATAATTAATGCAAACTCATGATTTGTAAATAATGTAGTTTACATTAGTTTTGATTTTCAAAGTGACGTTATTTTGAACGTACAAATTTAGTTGCACAAACATTTGTTAAAATTGTTGGCCTGCTTGGCTGACCTATCAATTCTTACCTTTTACTGTTGACCTTTCACAGATCACGTAGGCATCACGAAAGAGGCTGCTACTGGGGTTGCTCCAATTTCAGTTAATTCAAATGGTAAATGGCAACTGCATTACATCATTTGTATGCGTAATCAGATGGTGACAAGTGAAATTAGGAAATCATTTTGATGAAATGCTAGTGGAATTATTTCTAAATTTCACGAGTATAACATCTGATTATCTTTTGGTAGTATGGGTAACAAATTACGCTTACAATCCTGAGGTTTGACTTGTTTATTGTATTGAGGAATTTCTCGCCAAATGTTGCCATGGCAATTTTGTAATTTCACATACAAAATTATAAATTAACGCTGAGATTTCATGCCAAAATTAAGGAGTAACTTGTCCTCATGATAATAAAGCTATAATTCTTTTGTGATACACCAGCAATAATATTTTTAATTAGTAGTTTACAAACACTGGCACTTTGTAATAATAATTTTTATCGAGGGTAACACGGAACAGTAAATCACTGAAAAACCAGTGGCGCTCATATAAATATTTTCAGAATAAAAGATGATGTGTTAAAAATTAATAAATATAGAAAGGTTCTCAAATATGCAGTGATAATATAAAAAACTAAGATACGAGACACACTAAACTATTAAAAAGCAAAGCCTAACAATTAAGGAAGTCTAACTTTTAAAGCAAGAAAATTAAAAAAAAAACCTGATAAAATGGTCCAGGTCCTTATAACTGTCCATAAAATGTTTAAAAATGTATTTTTTCAAGGTGTTAAGGTTAGGTTGCCTTTTATATATATGGGCAGGCATCATATTAGGCATCATATTCCAGAGGTGGTTAGTTGATACTGAGAAAGAACTTCCACCCACTGTCTCCTGTTTGAATTGGGGGCAGACAAGGTTTGGAGGAAGTTGTTATTGCACTGTGACAGGTGCTGTCATAAAGCAGGCACAAAGGAAATGATTAAGGTATCAGATCCTTACCTTGAGGAAGTATTAGAACACTGGGCAGAAATCAACTTTGAACAGCAAATAATATCCAAAATTAATTTTCAAGAACGGGTACTATGGTCAATAAATAGCCAATTTACTTTAAAGATTGGCTTGAAAAAAAAGATTACAAAAGTAAAACACCTTCAGAAGACAAAAATAGCCCTTTTCTATCTCTCAATGCCTTTGCCTCCACGTGTGTCCCCTCCATTTCTGGGGTTCATTATCATCTGTAAAATCCCTTCTTAGAACTGTTGTGCAAAACTGTCAAGCTTGGAAAACAAATCCCTGAAACATTCTGTGAAAACCTATCAAAGCCAAAGGCTGCAGGATTGTGATGATGGCTACAAGATAGCAGGCACCTTCATAAAATGTTTATAGAAAGCACTGTATTTGTCATTTAGTTTGGTAGCTGTTGATAATCTGAATCTGTTTTATTTGTAGGAGAGAATTCTATTGTTATCGTGAGTGGGGCTAATGATATTCTCTCTGACGAAGATATTAAAAATGCAAAGTCTGTAATATCATCATCGTCAGTTTGCGTTTGTCAACTAGAAATAAATCCAGAAGTGACACATTACACACTATCTCTTGCAAAGAAAGCTGGAGGTGAGTATCGCAGAAAACTGCAATGTTCAGATATTTATTTTACCTAGTGATATTTATTTTACCCCATCAAGGGGGAGGGGTGGGTAGTTCTAAATACTCCTAGATACTTAATGGTTTGGAAACTGGGATAGGATCCTTGACCTTGACTTGACCTTTCTGATCCTAAGTCACCCCATGCAGTCAATATCTAAGTTAAACACCTAGAAAGTTCTCAATACATGTACATGACATATGTATGCTTTTATCTGTCTATTTGCAGACTGTATTAGACTTTTAGTGCTGATTTTGTTTATCTTTACAGTGCAAACAATCTTCAATCCTGCTCCAGCCTTGTCTTGGTTGGATTATTTTTATTATAGACTTAGTGATGTATTTTGTGCCAATGAAAGTGAGGTAAGAATATTTATTATCATGATAAATCTGATAGTTTATTGCCATTTGTAGGAACGGCCAGTTTTTTGAAGTTTTATTTCGGCCATCTGACCTCTGTCAAAGGTTCCCTACAATCAGTGGTATTGAAATAATGCATTTTTGAACAGCTGAGTTTTTTTTCACCTAAATTGTATGAGATGGGAATATTTTTCAAGTACAGTTAGACTTTGTGTGAACAGACACCTCTGGGACCTGAAAAAGTGTCTGCTTTGGATAGAGGTTACTGTGGGGTCACTTAAAGAAATTAATTGAAGTGAGATGTTTCAAATAGTATTGAACAAGTTACTGTGCTACGAGTAGATTTTTAGTAAAAAAATTAGTGCTTTTAATGGTTGAGACCATGACTGAGTGAGTGTATGCTCATGAGAGGTTTCCATTCATCAGAAGTTTTGATTGCATGACTACCCCAGCATGTAATGCAACCTGGTTAATTTTGTTTCAGGCTGAATTATTAACAGGTTTATCAGTAAAAACAATAGATGATGCTGAGAAAGCTGTGCTCATGATATTGGAGAGAGGAGCTGGAAAAGCTGTCATAACACTCGGTGGAAAAGGCTCTGTTATCGGGACTCAGGAAAACCGCATGCCAAGACACATTCCAGTCACACCTGCAGAACCTGTTGATACAACGGTAACTTACTACTCATATGCAGCATGTTTAATTAATATTAATAACTTATTATATTGCGTAGGAGAAGAGGCTTCATGACATTGTTGCAATAATTGTTGTGCCTTGTTCTTGCTAGTGACTCATATAGCCGGTTGTTTCTCACTTTTAAATCTTCATTCACCCATGGTAACTAAAGAGGCACTGTATGGATCACCGTCAGTATAGCTAGTCAAGTCTTATGACATCAGTGTGGAATGTTTCAGTTGAATCTCCGACATCTTGATTACATGAAGAATCAGGGTGCATAGAAAGGGGTAAAAAAAAGTCTGCATATGAGCCATGTGGCTCATCAGACTGGAGCTTATCCCGGCTTCAGTAGCATGAAGCGACTAGGAATATTTCTTACTGCCCCCTGGATGGGATGCTAGTCCATCACAAGATTACCCCCAGCATTAAATTCACTGGTACCCATTTAAACACCTGGGTGGAGAGAGGCACCATGAGAGTAAAGTGTCTTGCCCAAGAACACAACACAATGTTCCTAGCCAGGGCTCGAACCCGGACCACTCACTCCAGAGTCGAGTGCACTAACTATGAGGCCACCACACCTTATCAGCTCAAGAGCCATTAAACTTGTCAAAAAGTTTGCAAGCATAGTTTTTCAAAGGACCATTTACCACCTTTCAAGAGAGACATTGTTCAATTGACTCAATGTTAAGTATTCTATTACAGCGAAACATTTGAATATGACAATAACTCATATCTGGTATCATTGTTGTTAGGGTGCTGGAGATGCATTCATTGGAGCTCTAGCATTTTACATGGCAAAATTCAAAGACCGGCTTCCCTTTGATGAGATGGTTAGGAGATCAGGTGAAATTGCCCGAGTGACGGTACTGGCCACAGGGACACAGTCAAGTTATCCTCAAAGAAAAGAACTGCCTCCTTTTCTCTTTAGCAATAATGTTCCAAGAGACAGGTTATCATCAACGTGAACTTCAAAAGTCAAATAATAATCAAGAACAATATTATTTTTAATAATAATAATCAAAATCATAGTAATATTATTATTACATGTATGTATCACTCCAAACTTAGCTATCTGTAGAGTTTATTAATGACAAACATGGCACCTTTTTAAGGAGTGTTTTTAGGTGAAAGGAGAAAAAATGCATAGCACATTGGTTGTCTAGATACGGCCAAACCAATCCTTGTGGAAACCTTTATGGTACAAGCACTTCACATGGACCCAGAGAGACTGAATTCTTAATATGATTAACTCTGCAATATGGACACCTTGTTATTGCACACCATTCCATTGGCCTGTTCCTATTCACATCTGTCATGTATATATGAACACTCAGGGTGCATTCCTTTGAGATATTCATTATCAGGATCAGTAATCCACTCAGATCATGGTACATCTTGAAGGAACTGATAAATCCACTCTGATCACAGATACATGGGTTCCTTTGATTCACCATGATCCAAGCGATCTTGGATTGACACTGTTCTTGATCCAGATCAACCCAAAGGAACACACCCTCAGATACAAGGCCTGGCTCAGAGTCCATCGTTACTCATCATGAGATTTCATAATAATAAATATTGTGGGACTCCTGCAATTAACCCTTTATTGAGCAGCATATGATTTTGTCACATGACGTAATCACTGGCATCTGCCACCAGGATTTTAGCCAGATGGGTGTCCAGGCACTATGTGGGTGCCCACTGTTTTATTTTTCACATTTTGCGTTATAAATTGTTGATTAGAGCAGACTCTTACAACACATTTTGGGCACCCAGTCTTTAAATCCTGGCTAAAAGCCTGCCTTTCTCCAAAATAACTATTAGGAGTATTTTTCATTTAGAAACTTAGTAAATAAATTTATATAGAGCAATGAATGATAAAATGTGATTTTCCAAAAAAAAAACAATGACTAAAAAATGTTCCGTAGAAATGAATTGATTTTTTAAGACATTCAAAAGACATGTCACTTATTTTCTGCATTTTTATCAGTTATAAGAAATAAATTTACACTACAAGATGATACAATCTCTTAGTTGAGATGTTGTGAATTGCAAAGGTCTCTGTTTGACATGGAATTGATATAGCAACCAAAACGATTTTGGGTATTTTTTTCATGTTGGTCTGTGTGCAGAGAATAGCCTAGATGGCAGAGATAAATATTTTGAATCCCTGTAAGATTCTACCATAAAATTATTAATGTCGATGATAATGGTCATTGACATGGAATATTTTGGTCAAAATGTACTTAAAAGTATAGATTTAAATGGCTTCCTACCAAAGAGGTCACTTTGCTGGTTAGAAGGAGGTATTAATTAAAATTAGAAAATAACCCAAAGCAAATATGCACGCTGATTGGTTTAAAACTGTTTCTATAACTCGATAGAAACACAGAACTAGCATGAGCTGTTGACGTAATGATGACGCGAACAAAGAGAATTTACATTTTGATGATCAAAGTAAACAAGTTGTTTTTCTTATTCTTCATCGCGGTATTTTCTAAAAGAAATAGAAAACATGTTCTTTGTGTTCCTATCGAGTTATAGAAACACTCATGAAAGTTTGGGAGAACTCGAAAAAGCTGTGGAAACACTCGCCTTCGCCTCGTGTTCCCACAGCATTTCTCGTTCTCCCAAACTTTCACTCATGTTTCTATAACTCGTTAGTATAAATCTACTAGCGTTCTATCACGAATGCTGTTCTCTGATTGGCTACGCTACTCACTATCTATTCTGTGATAGATAGTGAGTAGCGTAACAGTGTGCACTTGTTAACAAAATGACGGCCGTTTCTTGGCGTTTTCGAACTGTTGAGAAGAGGATTTAGATTAAGATTTGAACGACTAGTAGATTTATACTAAAACAATTAGATTATTCGCTCTCGATTTCTATCGCGCGATAGTTGACTCGGGCTGCGCCCTCGTCAACTATCACGCGATAGAAATCTCGAGCTCATAATCTAATTGTTAAATAGAAAGACGGTACATGTTTTCTATTTCTTAAATAATTAATAGAACTATACTCAGTCAGTTTAACCTAATAAATCTCTACAGTGTCTGTTTTCAACACTGCACGTGTTGCAAAAAATATTTGAAGGATAATGAATGCAATATAGCCTCCATTTGACATGACAATGTGCTTGGATAATTGTCCTTGGACATTATGTGTTCCTCAAAGCTCACTGTTTCCTTCTTGGAACAGATATCCAAGCATATTTTCACCCCAAGTGGAGTGATTTACGGGTTAGAGACTGTTGTGAGTGTTATGTTATCAAATACACGCACGCGCTTTCTGTACAATGACCAAGAAATTTTCAATACTGCACGAAGTGAAGCTGAGTGCAGTATTGAAAATTTTGAGTTCATTGTACAGTAAGCAAGTGCGTGTATTTGAAAACAAAACATGAACTAACAGTCTCTAACCCTTTTAATAATCAATTTGAGTTCACTGCTGGCGATAGACTTACAATGGCTTCCCGCAACGCACTGTCACTTTGATGTCGCCAGGTAACGAGAACTCACATGATCGATTTTAACAAATGATGCGTGCGGATTTTAGACAGTGAACGAAGATTGAATATTAATAATAAATATATCACACTTAGTGCTCATGTGGGAGATAAGTGGCTTAAAGTTTGTAAGAAATTGTCAATTCTCGAGGCCTGGGGTAAAGAAAGTTCTCAGTTTGCATTGATTATAAAAAATCTTTACAAAGCTTTATTAATAAAATTACTATTATATTTCTAGGATCCTGATTACTCACAGGCTCTCAGAGTACTGAAAATTAGTTCAGAAATTATTCATTGACAACCTAAGCATGGACATTGCATTTTATCATTTTACACTGCCAAGGAAAACAAAAAATTCTCAAGTCTCTAGTATGTATATCTTTGCTTTGCAAAATAACATCTTGTGGCAACATGAAGATCCACAAACACTCTAGGAATATTTTCTTTTCTGCTGCACTGACTTGCACTTCCAAAGTTTCAAGGTGATGATGTTAGTTTATTCTGCTTATGAATGTTTCCCTGTTCTCTGTCTATGTTTCCAGCATTTATTACTTGCCCTTCTTGACCTTTTGTTCCACAAAGAGCACATGCTTGTTCACTAGGGAACAAAAAAGAGACATGAGATCATAGTGAACAAGAGTTACGAGAATAATTGTAGCTGTTTGTCTGTCAGACAGTCAATCATTGTCAATATACATGTAATATTATTATTATTATTATTATTATTATTATTATTATTAGGTAGTTCCATGTTATACCACTTAAAACAGCCAGAAAGTTTTATCTGATTTTAATGTTAATTCAGCGAATTCTCATAACACAGACTACTGCCAAAAAACAGACTAAAGAATTGCAAATAACTTTTCTTTTAACAAAATAGTTTTCACATATAGATATTTCCAAAGGGTTCACAAATTGCATCAAGTAACACGTTCAAGGTTTGTATCACATGTGGCCATTCTGCAGTGATTTCTCGATCGAAACAGTTCAGACGAGAGCCAAAAACATAATCCTCGTTGCCAATGTAAAGTTCAAGGATTTGTTCACACACAAAAGTCTAACCATCCGATTAGCTACATCGTCTCCTTATGCTAATTCCTACCACGTTTTTCTACCAGAGTGCATTATAATTACAATCCTCTAATCGAGTCTCATGGGGCCT